>JAEQBH010007772.1:0-159926 GCA_016808115.1 Tetrastigma voinierianum | reverse complement strand
CTTGTTTAATGTAATTGGTGATGAATGTATTAGGTCAACTACTAAAATTTAAAAAATCATGCCGAAAACATGATTTTTATATAATTCCCAAAATAATAAAAGAATTAGCATATTTTTGTATTGATGTTACACTTTTTTTTTAAAATATATTTTAACATTGTTTTACTCTCACGTATATTCATTTTGGCATGGTTGATTAGACATTTTGTTGTGTACTAGAATGTAAACATTTCAAATTCAAAATTACAAATCTCGACAAACATTTCGTTTCATACCTTTTTTGCATCGTTTGAAAATCAATTATTCAGTAGTGACAGTTCATTACATGAACATAACATTAAAATTGAACTTAGTACAAAATTCACAACAAGAACAATCCACTAATGGCTGAAAAATATAGGTATGAATATCTACATAATAAAGGCACATGAACATTTTACTATTTAGATCTGAGTATATTAAAGACAATCAAGCTAATTAATTAAAGCAAACACTTGGTTGATTACTAACTTGATAACAATCACCAATATCCTTTGTGAACTTAAGTAGATGTTTATGAATCACTGCTTTAGATGTATTCCATGTATTACACCATTTTACATGTAAAACATATTAAGATTGAAAAGATCACATTAAGAATCATCCGAAATGACATTGGTTTAATAAATAAATACTTAATCTAATTATACCGAATAAAATTTTGGGGTGAGGAAAATCGTTGTCTACCATCATGCTCCAATGTGCTTAAATTATTACAAGATAAGGCCATCATTGATACATGCACGACATTGTTTCCACACACAAAAAACAATTCATCGTGTGTTATTGAGCAATCCTTTACAAAACACAATACCTCTAGTTTTAGGTGAGATAGGAGGAGGAATGTTAGCTTCTTGATACAATCTCTCTTTGTCTTGCTTTCATACATGCTCAAGTTTCCTATAAAAGTCATTAACAGTTATTAATCATAAAGAAAATTTAAAATTATTTGACCAGTGCTACAAGTATTTCATAAATTTACCTCCATTGATTCAAGGTCATGACCAAAATTCCCATCACAATCGTCACTTTCAACGTGGACACTATGAAGAAAGGCATCCTCTCTATCAAAGTGAATTTCAGGTTTACCTTCTGGCTATGAGGGAATGTCATCAAATCGCAACAAAATAAAAACATACGTTATTTTAGAAACATTAAATAATACGAAATTTTCATGACAACAATTTGACCCTACTCCGAGGCCAATATATCCAAGAAGGCTCAGCTCAAGCTTAATGTGATTTCTTAATAACTTGTTTATCCTTGATGCACATGGCGGTAGAGTTCGAGGAACCTTCAATACTAGAAACTTTGACCTTGAGGCATAAAAGAGTTGAATGCATATAAACAATAAAAAATGTACAAGGTTAAATTGTGGTTCACCTTATCCCACTTATATTTTGGTTTGATAAATTATAATTAAATTTCATAGACACACCCCTAAGATATTTGATGTCTAAATTTTAATTCCTCAGGTTCTAAAATTACACTAATACCCTTAGCAAAGATTATTCCCTGCCACATCTAAAAACCTTAAAAGTGAAAATATTTAAAATGCTCCTACGGTTTGGGTACAAAATACAATTGTTTTTGCTTCTCCTTTTTTTTTTTTTTTGTTTTTTAATACCTAAACCATTTTTTTCTTTCATTACCATTTTTTCCTCATTATTTATCCTGTTTCTGCAATCAAGCACCTGTTTAACCAAACTTCTTTTTACCTTTTACAATTTATCATCATTTTTCTTTCTTTTTTTTTTTTTCCTTTTCATTATTTATCTTCTTTTTATCTTTTGTTCTTGTGTTTTTTTCCAAACCCAACTATACTCAAAATTAATAAATGACCTTCAACCAACCTCTAAATTTTTGTCTATTATACCATTTGAAAATAAAATCCTTGATTTTTGTTAATTCATAACATTTTTTAATTAAATCCTCTTAATGGCCATCGGTATAATTTTTCCCAGAAATTTTAAATAGAGTTCCTAAGTTTGAGAAATACTCTTTCAACCACCTTTCTTCTGCAAATTTGAATCTCGTTTTTCTTCTCACTCTACTGAACTGTTGTACTTCTCACTCTGCTGAACTATTGTATCCTAGGGAATCAAATTCCTAACGAACAATTTTTATACACGCCTTAGACATTTTTGTTGTCCCCAACCTTACCATCGATGCACAGCACAACATCGCCCGAACCCGATCTTGTTCCCTGCTCCTCGGTTCTAGCTCGTTGTCGCCCCATCTTTTTTCGACCTTTCATGTGGTGCATCAATGCATTGTCGACAAGAGGATTTTTCTCAGTGATTATTCTTTTTTTTTTCGGAGTCAGGATTTTCTATTCTTCCTCTCCGTCTCCCGTCGGGAAGGGTTTTTCTTTTTGTACGTGGAAAATGTTGTGACTAGTTTGGCAGCCTTCGTGTTGGCTCTAGGGTGATCAGCCCACATTCCAAATGAAGACGAGGGAGAGTCAAAATTAATGGGAGGCCACGCTTCTCGTAAAGCTAAGAGTGATAATGATGTGACTGAGAACAACTCTTCCTCTGCAAAGAGCCAAACAGAGATTTCTGAGAAGAGAAACCCGGAGGCATCGTCAAATTCGATTGCTAGGGCTCCTTCTATATCGTCCCAGTTCCTTCAAACCTTGATCGAGTGGGTATTGGGTAGAGATTAGGGTATTTTTGTCATTATAATATTTTGGGTTTAATGAATAATGTGTCTAATTGTCATATAAGCTAAGAATACTCGTGAATGATACCACATAGGCATCATTAACGTCTAGTTTATCTATTCGTTAATGGCAAAGGCATAAGTGATAGTAGAAATGATAGGGGCATAAGTGATAACAAATATTAGAATCATGACTAATCTAAAAAAAAGCTTAGTGGGTTAGATTGTATATAGTTTAAACTTAGTGGGATTTTTGGTACCTTATCCCACTTTATATTTTGGTTTGATAAATTATCATTAAATTTCATAGATACACCCTAAGATATTTGATAACCAAATTTTAATTCTCGAGGTTCTAAATTATACCTAATACCCTAAGCTAAGATTATTCTCAACAATCACAAAACTTATCAAAAGTGAAATAAATAAAATGCTCTTATTTATTTGGGTACAAAATACCTCTGTTTTTGCTTCTTCTTTTTTTCTTTTTTAATACCTAAACCATTTTTTTTTTTTTTAGGCCGTCATTTATTACCATTATTTATCATTTTTTTTCCTTTAGCACAATCAAGCACATGTTTAACCAAACTTATTTTTACCATTTTACAATTTATCACTTTATTTTCTTTCTTTTTTATTTATTTTTATTTTTTTCATTATTTATCTCTTTTTCTCTTATTCTCGTGTTTTTCCAAACCTAACGATACTCAAAATTAGTAAATGACTCCTTTCAAATCAACTCCTCTCAATTTTTTGTCTATTATACCATTTGAAAATAAAACCTTGATTTTTAAGCACTCATAACGCTTTTAATTAAATCCTCTAATGGGCCATCGCCATAATTTGCCTACAAATTCAAATGGGTTCTAAGTTTGAGAAATACCTTTCATATTCTTTCCTTTTCTCAGAACTTCTCAATCTCGGTCTTCCACTTTGTTGAACTGTTGTACTTCTCACCTGCTGAACCTCTTGTATCTTAAGGAATCAAATTCCTGGTTAGTCAGTTTTTATACACGCCTCGCCTATTTTGTTCTCCTAAACCTATCTTGATTTTACATGCACAGATCCGTTCAACCTAACTCGGTTCCCGTTCCTGCCCTCGCTCCCATTTTCTCGGTTGCTATCCTTGTCTTTTCAACCTTCCAGGTGATCTCATCAGGATTGTCGACAAAGAGATTTTTCTCCTGTCATTATTTTTTTTGAAGTCGGGATTTCTATTCTCCTTACTCTTCTCGCAAAGGGCTTTTTTTTTCGTGGCTATGGAAATGTTAGACTAGTTTGCAACTTTGTGCTAGTTCTTGTGAGGATCGTTTCTACATTCCCGTGAAATTAGAGAGTCATATATATATATATATATATATATATATATATATATATATATATATATATATATATATATATTGTGTGTGTGTGTGTGTTTTGATGTTTGGTTCTCTACTTTTGGTGGACTCTAAGTCTTCTTGGTTTATATTTGAACAGGGTGTAGCTTGGAAAATTTTATGAATAGATCCATGATTGATCAACATTAATCAATGTTTTTTCTTCAAATTATTAGATAGCAAGCCTACTTAACGAAAATTTGGAGAAAATCCTTCTTGATATCTATTTCATGCTCATGGAAATTGATTCTCTACTTTTGGTTGACTCTAAGTCTTCTTGGTTTATATTTGAACAGGGTGTAGCTTGGAAAATTTTATGAATAGATCCATGATTGATCAACATTAATCAATGTTGTTTCTTCAAATTATTGGATAGCAAGGCTACTTAACATAGAATTTGGGGTGCAACTTTTTCTTTGATATCTACTTTGTGCTTAATAATAATATACATATATTATAACTTCTTGTAGGGTTTTGAATCCTTACTACGGTTTTGAGGATATGACAAAATCATAGTAGCCACCAACAACTATGGTTTTTAGCCCTATTTTTTTTTTAGCAGGATATGGCAAAAGTTCAAAATGGATCTCAATCATTTGGTAACAATGTTCAGGTCCAGCACCACTGTTAGACAAATCAAACTGGCAATGGCCAAGTAGACTGGAAGAGAGACTACTCCAACAGAAGACCATCTAGGCATACATACATAAAGGATAATAATGGGTGTTTTTAGAGGAAGAGATAAAACAACAGCCAATGCCAGGCAAAAAGCTGAAAGATGTACTAAACAAAAAAAGAAAGCTTATTATTATATACTAGATAGTTCTCCTCTTAATCAAATTCAAATTCAAACGAGTGAATGCATGCCAATTAACTATACTACACTGTATTTGACATTTGACATTTGATGGTGGGGTGGGAACTCTGTACCAATGGAGAACTCTGAAAAACTTGCAGTATCTATCATCAAAATTCATCATCAATAGGAGTTTTAGATTGAAATAGTTTATTTGAAAAAATTATATATATATATATATATATATATATATATATATATATATATATATATATATATATATATATATATATATATATATATATATATATTGTGTGTGTGTGTGTGTTTTGATGTTTGGTTCTCTACTTTTTGGTGGACTCTAAGTCTTCTTGGTTTATATTTGAACAAGGTAAAATGGGAGGTAATTTTATGAATAGATTCATGATTGATCAAACATTAATCAATGTTTTTTCTTCAAATTATTGGACAGCAAGCCTACTTAACGTAGAATTTGGGGTGCACCTTTTCTTTTGATATCTATTTCATGCTCATGGAAATTGATTATCTACTTTTGTCAATTTAAGTCTTCTTGGTTTATATTTGAACAGGGTGTAGCTTGGAAAATTTTATGAATAGATCCATGATTGATCAACATTAATCAATGTTTTTTCATCAAATTAATGGATAGCAAGGCTACTTAACATAGAATTTGGGGTGCAACTTTTTCTTTGATATCTATTTCATGCTCATGGAAATTGATTATCTACTTTTGGTTGACTCTAAGTCTTCTTGGTTTATATTTGAATAGGGTGTAGCTTGGAAAATTTTATGAATAGATCCAAGATTGATCAACATTAATCAATGGTTTTCCTTCAAATTATTGGATAGCAAGCCTACTTAACGTAGAATTTGGGGTGCAACTTTTTCTATGATATCTATTTCATGCTCATGGAAATTGATTATCTACTTTTGGTTGACTCTAAGTCTTCTCAGTTTATATTTGAATAGGGTGTAGCTTGGAAAATTTTATGAATAGATCCATGATTGATCAACATTAATCAATGTTTTTTCTTCAAATTATTGGATAGCAAGCCTACTTAACGTAGAATTTGGGGTGCAACTTTTTCTTTGATATCTATTTCATGCTCATGGAAATTGATTCTCTACTTTTGGTTGATTCTAAGTCTTCTTGGTTTATATTTGAACAGGGTGTAGCTTGGAAAATTTTATGAATAGATCCATGATTGATCAACATCAATTAATGTTTTTCTTCAAATTATTGGATAGCAAGCCTACTTAACGTAGAATTTGGGGTGCAACTTTTTCTTGGATATCTATTTTATGCTCATGGAAATTGATTCTCTACTTTTGGTTGACTCTAAGTCTTCTTGGTTTATATTTGAATAGGGTGTAGCTTAAATTTTATGAATAGATCCATGATTGATCAACATCAATCAATGTTTTGTCCTCAAATTATTGGACAGAAAGCCTACTTAACTTAGAACTTGGGATGCAACTTTTTCTTGGATATTCCATATATATACCATTATTTTTTTTCTATTTTTTTAAGTTTTAACTTTATGGATGTATATAAAAATTATTTAATATGATGCCATAATTCTCAACAATAATATCTTTATTTCATGCTCTTGGAAATTATGGCATAGCCCGAAATTTTGTATCCGTACGATGATGTAGGTTGAATAGGTATTTTGACTTGAAGGAAATAATTAGGTAAACCCATTTTGAAAGCCTAATAGAAAAGAAATACTGAATTATTAAAAGTAAATGGTATCATACTCTCATGAGAGATTCAATACTTTTTTATTATTATTAGATAAGTAAATAATAATTAATCAAAGACCTCATGAAATTCAAGATAATAGTTTTCGTTAGATTCAGAATAATAAATTAATTATAAAGGTACTGGATTGAAGGAAAAGAGGAATTGAATGTAAAACTTGTATGGAGCAGGGTAGAAGAATAGAGGCAAAGGCATTGGCATTAGGTTGGATGGAAAAGGATTAGCGTGTACAAGAAAGTAGATCACCAATCGCGTGGAAATGAATTAATATGAAGACTTTAACCGGAGACTGAAAAAGAATTGCTTGATTGGGTGTGCCATTCCAACAACTTTTATATTTACATTATAAAAGTGGGTGCTTATTATTGTGCAATGATGAATAAAGTAATTAGATAGAATTAAAGATGGTGTCCTTTATTTTTATAGAAATGGTAGTAACCATCACCATGATGATGATGATATTCTCCCTTGCCTATGCACATCATCTCTGTTATCAACTTGGTGGAATAATTCTACTTCTCATCATTGCACCTAGAAGTATGTAATCTGCAATGAGGCCAATAGTGTCACTAGAATCATCATTTCTGATTTAGACAAAGAATTGGGTGAGATTAGCGAATTGAACTTTTCTTCATTTCCCAACCTCGTTGATCTCGTGCTTTATAATTGTGGACTCAACGGAAGCATCCCACAGCAAATAGGTACTCTCACTCATCTCACAAGACTTGATCTCCGTTTTAACAATCTTACAAGAGCTACCTCTTTCCTTGGCTAACCTCTTACCCAGCTGGAGTACCTCCTTTCTTCTTAATCGACTACATGGTTCAACTCCTCCTAAATTTGGAAAAATGAAGAATCTAATTATGTTGTTTTTGGGTTATAATAACCTTACTGGTGGCGTTCCTTTTTCATTGGGCAATCTAACTAATTTAACTTATCTTTGCCTTGCAAGTGACCACATTAGTGGTTTTATCCCTCTTGAAATTGGGAAAATGAAGAGCTTGATCCATTTGGGATTGAGTTATAACCACCTTAATGGTGTCATCCCTTTGTCATTGGGCAATCTAACCAATTTAATTTATCTAAGCCTTGAAAGTAACCACATCAATGGTTTTATCCCTCTTGAAATTGGAAAAATGAAGAGTTTAATCATTTTGGAATTGAGTTATAATCACCTTTGTGGTGTCATCCCTTCTTCACTGGGCAATCTAATTGATTTAACTTATCTCAACCTTGGAAATAACAACATCAGTGGTGTTATCCCTCCTGAAATTGGGAAAATGAAGAGCTTGATGAGCTTGGCATTGAGTTATAACCACTTTAATGGTGTCATCCCTTCATCCATAGGCAATCTCACCCATCTCACTTCTCTTACTCTCCAAAGTAATCAAATCAGTGGTTTTATCCCCACAAAAATATGGAATTTGAAGAAACTATATACTCTGGATTTGAGTAATAACTTATTAAGTGGACATATACCTTTCCATTTGGGAAATTTAAAACAATTAGGATACTTCAATCTTTCCTACAATAATTTTCTAAGCACTGCCTCTTCTCTCGGGACATCGATTGATTTATCACACAATCAATTTGAGACTCAGTTACTGCCAAAGCCATTGGACTACAAGAAAGATTCATGCAATGAGATCAAAGGTTTGTCGTGTTGTAAGAAAGGGCACTAAATCATTCTCATCTTCGTTGTTTCAATATCTGCAACCTTGTTGCTTTCAATTACAGTCCTCTAGTTTCTCTTCCATAAATTAAGAATCATAAAAATTCAATCAGTTGAGACAACAAAGGAGAAAAATGGAGATCTCTTTTCCATATGGGACTATGATGGTATGATTGCTTATCAAGACATCATCTGAGCAACTAAGGATTTTGATATCAAATACTGCATTGGTATCGGAGGCTATGGTAGTAGCTTATGTAAACACAACCGCCTTCCAGGAAGGTAGTTGTTTTGAAAAAAACTTCACGGATGTAAGCTTATGATCCAACCTACTTGAAAAGCTTTGAAAATGAAGTCCATATGCTATCAAGAATACAACACCGCAACATGGAAACTTCAAACGACATTGTTTTCTTATCTGAAACTCCGCGAGGGGCCTTGTTCTATTCAGATATTGGACGATATTCAGAATTTAAATATTTATAGTTTTCATCGTTCTAACGTAGAAAGGTACTGATATTATAAACTCAAAAAATTGGTAGTCGAATTTCCTTAAAGGTATTAATTATTTGAAGGTTACTATAATTCGTCTTTTAATCATTTTTGTAAGATTATGATATTATAGTTTTTCTTTATTAAAAAAAAAAAAAAACCTTTCCGGAGGGGTCTTGTTTAAGCCACTCAATTTATTTTTTAATTTTTTATTAAGAAAAGAAATTGCTCAACACCTAATTTTGCAAAAACAATTTAATACAAATTTGAAAATAACCTGAAAGCTAATATTTGTAATATATCTTAAAGAAATTTAATCACCATCTAATGTGCATTTAAGTATTGAATCATTTGTAAAATTAAGCAATCAAATAATATGATCATATGAAGATACCAACAATATAATCATATCATATACCTAAAGCAAATGCCGTAATATATTGTGTTCCGTACCATTATTGAGAAACAGAGAAACTGGAATACTAGAAGAATTGAAAACGAATTTTCTTGGTTCTTCTAAACCCTTCTTAAAAATAAATTGGATGGTGAATTTTCTCTCTATATATTTGAGTAGGCTTAGGAGACCAAAACAAATGCCTCGTCGATTCTTCATATGGAGACCAGGCCATCACTAGATTCCCTAAGAGGTGTAAGGGTTGAGGAAGAGGTGTTACGGGTGATTAAATCTAATTTAAAAATTCAAATTATATGATCATTATAACATTCTCCCACTCTCGATCCATATAGCTAACATCAGATGAGAAGAGAAACTAAATATATAAATCATGGCGATAGGTCCTCTTATAGTGAGTAATATCTTCCATGTATTACAATATATCAAGTTCCTCAACACAAACCCTTAAACTTCAAGAATAAACCATATGTTTATTCAAGGTCCAAGCTTAATGATATTTCTCAAAATAATAATAATAATCTGAAATGTATAAAACCATATGAGAAAATATCAGATTGAATAAGAGTTTCATTAAAATAATGAATATACGTACAATAAAATTACATCGTGAAACCAAGTCCCATTTGTACTACATGATCCTTAATATACTTAGGTAAGATATCTTAAATAAAGGATCAAGAATCATCGACTCATGATGTGTGTGTTCAATAACTACTTTCTCTTTAACACGTTTCTTTATGGCTAAGTATTTAATGTCGATATGTTTACTGGATCACTCTATTGTTTTCTTAGCCATAAATACCAAGAATCGGGTTATTATCATAAGATAACTTCAATATCAGAACCACAATTCTAAGCCCAGATATGAAACTCTTGACCATACACCATGAAGCAAATTTCAAAACAAGACACGAACCTCGGCTTCCATAGTGAAGTGGCACTTTCAAAGTCTGTCACGCTTTCTCCAAGATACGCCTCCATCAGCCTAGCTTGAAAATATATAACTAGATGTTGATTTACTTAGAATCAACACAGCCAAGAAAGTCTAAATCGAGTAGCCTAATCACCTCCAAACTATTTGTCTGCCTCATACATAAGCATGTATTCCTTTCGTCTTCAAGGTATCTCATCACCTTCTTGCGAATCCTCCAAAGGGTCGATACCGGATTACCTGATATCTTCCTAATACTCCAAATGTAAAATACAATGTTAAAGGTCCGTACAAACCTCGAGCATACAAATGCTTCCAACAACCAGCAGATGTTGGGAATGTTCTTCTGTGGTTCGCTGAAAATCATTTTGTGGCACCTGATTCAAACTGAATCACTCCTTCAAAATGGGTGCTACACTATGAATAATTTTTCATGTTAAATCTCTGTACAACTTTATTGATATAGGTCTCTTAAGACAAACCCAAAATGCCTCAAGATCTTTCCCAATGGATCTTAAGGCCAATGACATAAGATGCCTCACCCATATTCTTCATATCAAAATTCTTGGAGAGAAATTGTTTCACCTCATATAACAAACCCTTATCATTGGTTGCAAGCAAAATATAATCCACTTATAACACAAGAAAACAAATCTTACTCCCACCGACCTTCTGGTATATACATTGATCCATGATATTTTCTTCAAAACAAAATGAAGTAATGACTTCATGGAATTTCAAATACCATCACGGATGTTTGCTTAATCCAGTGGCGATTTCTTGCTTGCAAACTAAATGCTCACCTTTACTAAAAGAGAATCCTTTAGGGTTGTTTCATAAACCTCTTCTTAAATTACCATTAAGGAATGTCGCTTTCACATCCATTTGATGTAACCAAAGTCAAACGGGCAAACTAATGTCATGATTATCCGAAGAGAATCTTCTTAGATACAGGATAAAAGGTCTCCGTGTAGTTGATTCCTTCCCTTTGAGTGAATCCTTTGGCAACGAGTCTTGCCTTATGTCTCTCAATGTTGCCTAGTGAGTTTTCTTTTTCTTTTTAAGACCCATTTACATCCAACGACTTTTACACCATTAAGCAACTCAATGAGATCCGAAACTTGGTTAGATGTCATAGAATTCATTTCTTCTTTCATGGCACTATACCATGAGTTAGTTTTCTTAGAACTCATGGCTTGTGAAAACGTTTCTGGATCATTTTCGGCTCCAATGTTATAGTCCAATTCTTGTAAATACACTATATAATCATTAGGAATTGCTGATTTCCTAACTCTTACAGATCTTCTTAATGTTGCTTCATCATTCTCTTGAGGAATTTGTTGCTCAATTGGTTGTTCAACAATTTTTGGAATTTCTTCATTGGCAACTTGATCTATATGATCAATATCAGCAATATGTGAAATTTCAAGAAATGGTCAGTTTCATACTCTACAAAATTTCCGAGGGGTGTGAATGACAATCAATCTATCACTAAACTGCAGGGTCGACCTTCATCATGATCCTTCATATACAATGTCCCGAACCGATCACCCCATCGATCAAGCCATTCTCAAGAAATTTCTCATTTCTTGATTCCACAATCCTAGTGTTGTGAGATGGACAATAAAATCTATACCCCTTGGACCTTTCGGCATAACCAATGAAAAACCCACTAATGGTCCTTGGGTCTAGCTTCTTTTCTTATGGGTTATAAATTCTCACTTCAGACGAGCATCCCCAAATGCGGATATGTCACAAACTTGGTTTCCAACCTTGAATAACCTCAGGGCGCCTTAGGGACAAATTCGGGTCGAACTCTCCGATTTAATATATACACTGCTGCCTTTTAGAGCTTCGTGATCAATACAAGTATTGAGGTAGTTTTGTATTACTCTTCATACTCCTTATCATGTCAATTAAAGTTCATTTTCTTCTTTCTTCCACACCATTCTATCCGGAGAAGCAGTCATAGTGTACTGGGCAACAATCCCATTTTCTTGAAGAAACTTCGCAAATGCACCAGGAGCTTGTCCATTTTCTGTGTATTTACCATAGTACTCTCCACCTCTGTCTGATCTCACGATCTTAATATGTTTTCCACATTAATTCTCTACTTTAACCTTAAAAACTTTAAAGGCGCTTTGTAAGACCCGAGAAAATTCCAATTTTCGAAAAAAAGGGTAAAATGGTCATTTCGGTAAAATTCCGAAATTTTTTTAGATCTCGGATAATGAAACGGATTTCACCACAACCGCCTCACTAAATCTTTCTACCACATCACTACCGACTCCGAGACGTTTAATTTCACTGCCGAGGCATCGTGTCGCGCCTTAAACGGGCTCGAGAGACTCATGGCGACAAAAGCTCACCACTACACGTATCACGGACACATGCTGTGAGGAAAGAGACGATGGAGCCTAACGCCTAGATAAGACTAAGTGTAAAATCTGTAAGAAGGGACATGATGGGAATTAAATGAAAGTTTAATGATAATAAGACAAAAGATGGACAAAGTAATATCTTCTTCATTTTGAGCAATAAAATGGGCAGTATTGACGGGTGTGTGCGTAAAGTATTTGTGGATTTTGTAGAGAGAAAGTGTGCCTTCTCTCTAGATTCTACCGACTGGATGATCTTGGCTCGACAGCCAAAGAAGAAATGTCGACGCGTAGCGAGGCTACGCTGGCACCGATTTATGGAGTTTCAACAACCCAAGAGGTAGGGATCTTTCTCTACTTATGCTAATCTTGGCTAAGAGCCATGTAAATGGTTAGAAATTTAAGGCTTGTTTTATCAGAACCTCTATTCTCAAAAGCTTCTAACCCAGTAGAAAATCTATTCATAGCGGCCGCATCAAGAATCTGGAGGGGTTTCACTATTCATGTGAATAGTGATATTAAAACTTTTGTTGCGCGAAACGCGTCGTATTGAAAGCGATTCAAAATGAATTGCTCGCGTTTGCTTACAATTAGCCCATGGGAGCTAATTTTGGTATAATTTATGGTGAATTTGCATAAGATGATTTATATGTTATTTAATTATGTTAATATATACGCATGTGAATATATTAAGATGATTTGTCGAATTGGTATCATGCATTCCATATGCACCGGGGCAATATGAATATTAGGAGTGAGTGCATTGACATGAAAAGAAATTAAAATGAAAATGTTTGTAAAGGAATTACTAAGATTTTTGAAGAATTGCCTTGAGGGACGTCCGTATCACTGGATGAGGACCGCGGACTGCTTCTGAGAGTTATCCAAAGAATTACTTCTGAGGGTAGTCCAATATTTTTACCAAACTTAGTAAGTTTTCAAGAAGAAAAGTTTTGCTTGTGAAACTGGATATTTTTACCGCATAATGGGTTTAGGCATGTGTGAGAGTCGAGCACCAGACAATGGCCTGGGCATGTAGACACTGGTAGGTTCATGAAATTGCTTGAATGTGATTGTTTTGCCATGACACGCACTTAGTGGGGAGTAACCCAGGCAGGGAAATTATCACTACTCGACTTTGCTCACCCCCGTCGAAAGGGATCACCATTTCGTGCACAGGAGGTGATGAGACGCGCCGCTAGAGGCCGGCTAGAAGAAAGCCGATTGTGGGCTTTGTGTTGATTTTTGTATAACAAGATAGAATTGTAAATTTTAATATATGTTGGATTTAAGATAATTAAAAACTCAAACCACAAAATATATTTCATGTATAGCACTAGTGAGCTTGATGCAAATGGCGGGCCATTATTTTACTCTCGCATGTGGACCCCGTGGCCACTGGTTGGATTGTCAGACAAAGTTTTACTTCGGGTAGAGCTCCCCGTACAAAGGAGACTCGCCCCGACATGAGCGGCGCCTGGCCGCCCGACGTCCACGAGTATTCAGTCAATTGGCTACTAATGGACCCCGCCGAGGGGCACTACCTAGCATCGTAGCTTAAGGTAAACGGACAATCTTGAAAGCTCCTGTGTAAGTGTAGGAGCTTAGGTAAAGGAAAACCTAGGGCTCGAGGGACTCGGGCTTAGGCCATAAATATTAAGGTTTAAGAACATCATGTCTAGTATAGCTCGGTTAGCTTTAGGTAGGTGACTCCTAGGAAATCACTGACAAGATTAGAACACCGCATGCATGGTGTTTTATGTGAATATGTACACATGAGTTGTTGTTTAAGAATCAGGATTGAAATTGTATGCTCAGAATAGTATAGGAAAGATGTCGAACACTAGGGTCGAAAATGTGTAACCTTGTGTTCAAGAAATTTTGGACAAATGGTCCAAAATTAAATGGAAAAAAATTGATGGAAGAAATTTTTTCCAGGTTTTACACAGTAAAACTGAAAATATAAAAATTAAATGATAAAATTTATTCGTTTACTGGAAATGAAAAAAAAAAATATATATATATATATATATATATATATATATATATATATATATATATATATATATATATATATATATATATATATATATATATATATATATATATATATATATTGCGGTTTTTCCAAGAGCCGGAATGAGAGAAAAATGTGAAAAAAAAAGGAAACGCCAGAGTCGGGCCATTGCCACGCCCATTTTCAAGATAACATCGTCAATGATACAAGAATTGTATCGCGGACACGAGGGCCGGAAGGTCGGGCCCGGGTACGCCCAGCGGCCACGACACGCCGAAGCTCGCGCTTACCGCGCGCAAGGGCCTGGTCATTGAAATGGGTCATATACAAAATTGTATCGTATCGGTAGCCGCACCATGTTTTCATATACAGCATCATACGCGATACTTACCGCGGCGCCATGATACAACACTCGGGGTTATGATGACACGCAAGACAATAAGAGTGGGCGAAGGCGCACAATAAGACGCTGTGCACAGGATACGGCCGAGGGGGCTCGCGACATGGCCTGGGTGCTAGGGCCACGACATGGGGGCCACCGCGAGCCATGATACGGCGTGCTATGCGCCGCCCGGGCGAGTGCGAGCAAATTGGCAGATAGCCGGGTTCGTGGTGTGCACCCTAAGAAATTCAACCCAGCTGACTTCAGCCAGATCAAGCCTCAGTCACCGTTAGACACTGGTTCTCATGAGCACTCTTCACGAGGTTTTCAAAAAAAAAAAAAAAAAAATATATATATATATATATATATATATATATATATATATATATAAAATAAAATAAAATAAAATAAAATCTTTAAATGAAATTTTCTAAAATGAAATTATTTTATTGATTTTGATTTAATATATGAAATTATGGCTCTCAGACAATAATGAATGCATGGACATTGTGTATGAAATGTTTCTATATGTGTATAGTAACCTTGGGCCGTGCTTACGCCTTTAGATACTGTAATTATTAACTTGCTATTTGATTATGTGTAGATGGCTACCGAGGGCGTAGGGACGAGAGAGGGCGCCCACGAGGTGCTAGCCAAGAACCACTGCTGTTTTACCAAGAGTTTTTACCGAGGTCGATTGCTACATCGTTATCAGACAGCTAGCAAACAGGTGAAGTGTGGAGGTCCGAGTAACCTCTGTGAGGCTAGGCACATAATCCTCCGACATTCAGGAGAGAGATCCGATGGTGGCACCACATTGGTTCACGCAGCCGTAGCGTGTCGAGGCTATAAAGATTACCTCCCGACACGACTCAGATTCACCAATCGCGCCCAACGAGGGTGAGGCCCAAGTATGGTGAATCGCGAAGACCCCAGAGATCTAGAGGCAATGACATGGACGTAGTTCCGTGAGTCGTTCAGGCAAGTATTTTCCTGATACCGCGAGACATGCTAAGGCTCGTGGAGTTCCTAGAGCCGAGGCGTGGAACGATGATGTTGATGGAGTATGTGGCCAAATTCACCGAAGTTGGCACGTGCTTTATGATTTATCACGCACACAAACGCAATAATGCTCAGAGATCTGGAGAATGGGCCAAAGTTAACGCCAGGCAGATTGTAGGATTCTCGCCTACGACATGGACTTCATGGTCGGGATGGCCCCAATTCATAGAGAGAGAGATAAAGGATGGCCAGGTATCCGAAAGCCATGGATGCCGTGAGAAGAGGGAGGACCACCTTCTTCTAGCTCTCGGGAAGAGGTGTAAGACTTCTCGCCTAATGCCGAAGTTTCGGTGAGACCGGCCAGATGGGGCATTTAGTCAGCAGGCGTGATGATATGTTATTTTGTCGACAAATTGCATATGAGACGTAGACGCTTAGAGGCAGAGGTCTCATGGTACCGCAGAATGAAGCATACAGAGCAATGACATGTAGGTACGCTTCTACCTCGCACTTGATGACTAGAGTAGCTGAAGAACTTGGATGCATCATATTCATTCCATTAATGCATCTCAGGTGGACAAAATCTGGGCTTGAGGTCGAGGCCTTAGAGAAGCCATGTGTGGATGTCCTCTTGTGGTTATAGGGGTGAGAGTTGACCTGATAGGTCTGGATCAGGAGTTAGAGATCTCGAGATTCCACATGCGGACTTCGATGGGGAATCACATCGAGCCTGCAGCGCACTCGTGACATCGCATCGAGCAGGTGTGGGTGCACCAAGTGACATCGTCGAGCCTGGGTGGGTGCACAAGATGTCATTCACCACCTTGGCAGGAGTGTGGGTTGAGTTTGTCTTTGGGACTACGCTCCAAGACTCATAGTTCAAATCAGAAATGAAGAGTAATTAATGTCGTGTCAGCAAAGCAAGAAGGGGGCCGTTAATCCCCTGTGAAAAAGTTTTCCAGAGTTAGGTGAAGGAGACCCGTGGGTAGTATCCGAAAGGTCCCGTGGGTGTAAGAATCTGGAGATATCCCGACCATTGTAGGTGTACGACCTCGGAGTTATCCGAAATTTTTGTGTGGGTGTAAGAGACCTGGGGAGATATCCCGAATTTCTGTGTGGGTGTAAAAGACCCGTGGAGTTATCCGAAATTTCTGTGTGGGTGTAAGAGAGCCATGGAGAACCAAATTTCTCGTGGTGGGTGAGAATCTGGAGCCATCCCGACCGTGTGGGTGGAGACTCCGTGGAGAAAACCGAATGGGTGTAAGAGACTGCAGGAAATATCCTTAAATTTCAAGCAGACCAGACCCGTGGAGTTATCCTAAATTTTGTGTGGTGTAAGAGACCCGTGGAGAACCGGAATTTATGTGGGTGTATGAGACCCGAGGAGCTATCTCGAATTCCTTGTATGGGTAAGATCCATGGAGAAATTGAATTTCATGTGGGTGTAAGAGACTCGGTGAGCCATCCTAATTTCGTGGTGGGTGTAAGAGACCCGTGGAGATATCCGAAATTTCAGGTGGGTGTAAGAGACCGTGGGATATCCCAAACTGTGGATGTAAAGAGGCTCGCAATGTAGGTCGAAATGTTCCTGCTTCCCGAGAGAGAAAAACACACGGCCATATTATCAATGGCACTTGAGCTGAGTGATTGAGCCTGAGTGACTCGAGATAAAACACAAGGTCAATTTATCACATAGACTTGTGAGTTACGATAGGAGCCTGGAGCGACTAGATTGATAATCTTGAAATCAGATTGGTGTCATTGAGCTCTGCAAGGACTCCTAGATAATGGATCGCCATTCATGACATGGACTAGGTTGATGGTCCATTGATTGTCAAGATTGTGACCTTGGGGAAGGTCAGCTCAGACACCCGCCAGGTCAGGTGGTTAAGGTCAGGTGGATTATATGTGTTAGAGGACATGCCAGAGCATGCGTCCCGATCATAAGGGTAGTCAAGAGACGGTTCTTGGGGCGGAATTCGCCTACAACGCTTATCGCGAGTATGTCAGATGGCACCATGAGGCATTATTCGGGAGGCCATGCAGACACCGATATGTCGGACCAAGCGTGGGAGAGAGCTCCATTAATGTCCAGACTGACAGAGACACTCTCCGAAGGTGATGCCTAAGTAGAGGAGTGGTCAGTTCTAAGCGAGGGTTATCGCCGAGGTTTATCAGCCATTCGAGATACTCGAGAAGGTAGGCACTGTGAGCTGCACCGGGCCGCCTACCGTCCTAGCATGACAGTGTCCAGTTTTTCATGTCTCCATGTCTGAGGTGCAATCTGGGATCCAAAACTTCATGTAAAGTGGGATTAAGGGAGAGATCAGGCCGGCTACGTGATTTCGACCTTCGAGGAGGGACCAGCAGGCATTATGGATAGTCGGGATCAGGGTTTTGCATACGCAAGACCGCGAGGCAGCGAGGGTGCGCGGCGGCACCAAAGGAGTAGACGAGTCAACGCGGTGAGCGAGGACACGATACGCTACCTATCCCTTCGCTTAGGGACTTAAGGTATGTGGTTTTATCGCTTCATACTTAAACGACTAGTTTACACGCACAGATAAGACGCTGCATAATGACGCTGAAGTTGTTAGATTGTCCAGAATTTCTCGGACGAAATTCCTTTAAGGAGGGGAGAATGTGGGACTGAGAAAAATCTAATTTTCAAAAATGAGAAACGGTCATTTTTAAAATCTGAAATTTTTCTAGATTCTGATGACGAAAACGGATTTCACCGTCAAATCGCCTCAAATCTAGCTACCACCGCCGACCCTCACACCCGATCATCGAATTTCACGCTTTTCGAGGCATCGGTGCTCCGGGTGTCAGAAATCCATTCTAGAGATCAGGATGTGGACAAAGTCACCCACCAGCATGTACTCATGTGACACATGTTGCATGACTAGAGAGATGATGGAAATAAGATCTACTAGATAGTGCTAAGTCATTAAAAATCTGTATGGATATTAATGGAATTAAATGAAAGTTTAATGATAATAAAGACAAAAGCATTTAACAATGTTATCTTCTTCATTTCGAGGCACAAATGGGCAATGGCTGACTAAAAGCGTAAAAGTGAGTTTTAGGATTTCTAGAGAGAGAAAGTGTCTTCTCTCTAGATTTTCACGACGGGACCGTCTGCCTCGACGAAGCAAGAAGCAAAGCTACTCCACGTGGCGAGGGTCAGCGCGTGGCACCGATTCGATGGAGTTCCGACAACTCCAAGAGGTAGGGATCTTTTCCTACTTGCGTTAATCTTTGGCTAAGAGCCATGTAAATGGTTAGGAATGTTCTGAGGCTTGTTTTAGCCGTAAACTCGATCTCAAAAGCTTTGAACCGAGTGGAGAAAATTCCTATTTGTGTGGTCGTGAATAGTAACCCGAGGGTTTCACTGTTCACATGAATAGTGACATGAAATTTTCGTGTGAAACGCTTATCAGAAAGTGATTCAAAATGAATTGCTCGTGTTTGTTAATTAGCCCATGTGAGCTAATTTTGGTGTATCATGGTGAATTTGTATAACATGATTTATGTTATTTAATTATGTTAATATATATGATGAATATATTAGCATGAGTTTGTTTGAATTTAGACATGATTCCATACAGACCTGTACACCTTGGGACATTAGGAGCGAGGCATGATATAAAAGAAATTAAAAATGAAATGTTTGTGAAAGGAATTTGACTTAAGATTTTCCAAGAATCGGCTGAGGGACATCCAAATGATCACTTCCCGTATGAGGACCAAGGATCAAGCTCTGAGAGTTATCCAGCGAATTCGCCCTAAGGTAGTCCTATTTTTACCGAACTGGGTAGTAAGTTTTCAAGAACAAAAAGCTTTTGGTTGTGAACCGGATATTTTTACTCGCATAATGGGCTTAGGTGCATGTGTGAGGAGCCTGAGGACCTCGAGACACGGGTTTGGGCATGTAGAGATTCAAGTAGGTTCATGAAATTGCTTGAATGTGATTGTTTGCCATGACATGTGCACTTAGCGGGAGTAACCCAGTAGGAAATTATCACTATCGGGCTTTGCTTCACCTCAGAGTGACTACCATTTCAGTAATGTGGAGTGTGCACGAGATTCGCCGCTAGAGGTCGTTGCTTAAGAAAGCCGATTGTGGCTTTGTATTGATTTGTATAACACGTATTAGAATTGTAAATTTTAATATATGTTGGAATTAAGAGTAATTTAAAACTCTCAACCATGTAATATATTCGTCAGGGATATTTTGTGAGTATTTGATGCAAATTCAAGTGGCCATTATTTTACTCATGCTGACCCTATGTGGTCACAGCTGATCATTGGGATAGTTCAGACTCTGGGGCAGAGGTCCCCGTACAAAGGAGACTCGCATTTTCGTGAGTGGTCAAGTTGTTCACATCCACGAGTATCTGGCTGGGTTGACGGGTCACAATGGGACCCCTGCTTAGGAGGCCACACGCTTAAAGCTTCATCTAACAAAGTAAGTAGAGATATGTATCGTGAATAATCATCTATGAAGGTGACAGCATTCGGACCACGGTTTCAATGTCGTGACAACAAATGTCAATATGTATAATCTCTAATAGGCTCAGCTCCTCGCACCCCTTTAGATTCTTAATGGTTTGTCAGCTCTAATGCACTACAAGTCTCAAAATCAGCAAAACTGAAGTACCTGGGTACCCCATCATTAACCAATTTCTTCATTCTTTCAATGAGATGTCCCACCTGTGTCATAACATAGAGGACTCTCATTCATACACATCTTTTTAATCCAACAAGAATATGCATAGAATTATAAGTAACATCATTGTGTAATTGAATATGGAAAAGAATTATCGATTAATAAATTATAACTAATAACTTTGGATTTGTTAGATAAACTAAAACCCAAATCTGTAAAGTTAAAGGACAATCCTAAAGGTACAAGTCTTGAAATTGAAATTAAATTCCTATATAAACTTGGAACATAAAATGTCTTTTCCAATTCTAGAATGAAATCGCTGCTTAATACAAGGCTGCAAGTGCCAATAGATTCCAAATGTGAACTCATCTTACTGCCTGAATAGATGCATTGTTCACATCCCACTGGCTTCCTTAGGTTTTGCATACCCTGTAAGGTATTTGAAACACGAATTGTAGAACCATAATCTATCCACCATGTGTTATGATTAACATTAACCATATTATATTCATAACAGACAAAATAAAATTGAGTAACTTTCTTATCAAGCCAAATCTTAAATTTTGAGCAGTCCTTCTTCATGTGTCCCTTCTTTTTACAGAAAAACACCTTGACTCCTTCTTTATGCTTGGTGGAATAGGAATCTTTCCCTTTCTTTTAGCTTGATCCTTTCTTTTCTTTCCAAAGGTGGTCAGTTAACCTCAGCTCTCTTCCATCATTAACCTTCCTCATCTGGTGACTCACATGGTCAACAATTCATTAATCGAATTCATTTATCCTTATGTGTGTTGTAAGAGATTTAAGGACTCAGATTATCAGCGTATGTTCAATATATAATGAACAAGGAAAGTAACTGACATGGCAACTCTAATGACATAATGAAATGCTATATCCCCATGTGCATGATATGATCACGCAACTCTTATCCCGATTATTTGGTACAGAAATTGGTATACTTAAGGTAATGCTAGCAAGAGCTTTGTCGAAAGGTACAAACTACTTATCGATGGATTTTAGAAGTGGTTTGAATTTATCAATTTGCTCGATGGAACCATGAATCAAGAGTCATCTGCCTTTATGAACATCACAGAGAGGCGATTGAACTTTCTCCCACTCATTACAAAGATTGCACAACTTTTGCAAAGGCTAGTTTCAGAATAATGGATCGTGTCTGCTTCTTCCTTATAGCACAATCAATATCCATCCATCCCAATGCAGAAGAATTCTCTCATTCCATACCTTATAGTTATCAAATTCCTTAGTTCAGAATATCAATTTAAAATCGTAAATGTTTGCATTGAATAACTACAATATTTTAAATATACATCTTATTAATCAAGGATTGAGGCAAAAATACAATATCATGTTTTACCAATATAAATCATGCTTTTAAATCATAAATCTAATGACATAAAGCTTGCTTGTGGGCTAAAGTCTTATTCATTTAATTAAAGAATCTTATGATAAAACTATCAAATCATGTTCCTTTTCCTAATCCCCTCAGAAAATTTAAAATATAATTTGATATCTCATCCCAATCATGCTGTAGCCATCGGTTTCGATGGATATATCTAAGACTTGTATTTTATGGATATATCGATGGGATATTTTTATGAATATCTATATATCGAAAATTAACAAAAATACTTTGAATTATAGAAATACTTTCTAAAAGTGTAAAAATGACATTAATAATCAAATATATACATTGCAATGAGTTTTTAAAATTAAAATGAAGATTGATGTGACTCAATTGCAACATTTGATGGATGTATCCAATCTTGGTAAAGACAATACTCATACCAAGACATGGTGTTCTGATAATATTGATTATAATTGATCTACATGTCATGCATAAATATCTTGGACTTGTATCTACAACTTCCATGGATAGGGAAATTGAGGTTCATCCACATGCTTGTTTCAAATATTAACTAACATGAAAAATTAATTTATTAATATATTATTACTAAAATAAACTAATTTTTAAAATATGAAAACTTCATATAATACTATAAATTTATAATATGCATATACACAATATTAACTAATATATAACTTGGATTTTAAAAAATTAAAGAACATGAAATGTTAATTTATTAATATATTATTACCAAATTAACTAATTTAAAATATGAAATAATCATATAAACTATCAAATTAAACTAATATATAGTTATTTAAGAGATATCGAAAGAAAAAAATTGAGTGAAATGAAGATCGATATTGGTGTAGAGAATTTGTGATCAAATTGAATGATTTTAGAGGTATTTATAAAAAAATTTTGGGTCAAAATAACCATTGGATGGTCAAAAAATATTTGTAATTTAATTATAGCCGTTGGATTTAATTTTGGTGCAAATGTGACCATTAGATCTTCTTTAAACCGTTGGGATCAACCCATAACCGTTGGATCAAGTTAGGATATCAAATCTGGCCATTTGGATATATTTCTGATATATCCCCGATATATCCCCGGATATATCCTGATATATATTCGATATTTTTACTGATATTTCCGATATATTTTTAATATTTCTGATATATCTTCGATATTTTGAAACAAAAAATCACCCACGCGCGTGTGTTCCACAAACGAAATTTCGGTCCGATATCGATATATTGGCGAAATATCGACGAAATTTTTTATTTTTCAGTGATTTTTCCCTCAAACGAATTTCCATGACCGATTTCGCTTCGGTTGTCGTCGATATCCGATATTTCGCCGATATTTCAGCCGAAATATCATAAATTTTCATCCTTGATCCTAATTAACCATACAAAATATAATAAAAATTCATGTGGGATGAGATTTATCACATTCCATATGATTAATTACAATTAATGTAATCAAATGTGATCTTAAAACTTAATATATAATTTTAACTAATTAAGGATTTTGTGGTTATTCCCTAATTAATTAAAAATTATATCAATCACTAAACATTATTGCAAAAACTTTAAGTAATTTAAACAATAAGATTATCACTCAATTAATTTTGTATGTAAAACTATACACAAACAAATAATCACAATAAATTTAATATATAGGAAATTTAATTCCTATATTTTAAACATAAAATCAACTGTAGTTGACATCTAATATCAATCAGACATGTAGTTCATTAGTAGAGTGTGTGCCATTAAGCTTCAATAATCGGTGTTTAATTCGAGTCGACAACATATATTCATAAATTTTGCTAGTAGCCATCAATCTCTATAAATAAAACCAATGTAAAAGTAATAACAACTCTGGCCAAACATACTGTGGGTATCCTAAAGCCAGATAGGCTATCCCAAACAGTTTTTGGATGTCCCTACATCCAAATAATGCAATCGACTATCCCGCCTAAATAGGTAGGGATCCGTAATTATTCTATAGCCAAACAAAGTAATCGGGTCATTCAAATAGGGGATTTTCTATCCTCGTGAACTAAACACAATATAAAAGCAATGTATAACAAATTCCTTGAATTAAACTGGACAAAATTCTTTGAACATATATAGATTTATCAACTAACCATTAAGCATAGTGGTTGATTGACTTTAATTATATATGATGGTCACATATTCGAAACCCACGGAATCCATTCTGTCACCTTTTTTTTTTTTTTTTTATTTTTTTTTTGTTTAATCTTAATAAGGCCCAAGCTCAGCCCAGTCCACATTAAAGCCTTGAGGCATGTAGGAAATACATAGCCTAGGGCTCAAAATCATCCCATAATTCATGTCATCTTCAACCTCTGAAATCAAGCTTACCTAGAAAAACCAGGTTTTTTTTATTATTCGTTAGTCTATAAGCCACAAGCTTAAAGTGAAAGGAAAGGTTTTCCCCATAAACATGTTTTCTAAATATTTCACCTTTTTATTTACATTAAAAGGGAGTAAAAACCACAAATATATTCAAATTCTAATTTTGAAGTGACCGAAAAAGGCATTGTTTAAACACCAAACTTCATACATGTTTAAACACTGAAAAATAAGAAATCTAAATGATCATGGTTTCATATATGAAGTTTCATCTAAAAGTCTTATATCGATGTTTATTAAATATGGTTTGCAGACAAAAATGTTCCTAAACCAAAAAGAAAATTTTTAAACAAGGTAGAGGTCATATGCTCTGATACCAAATGTAAAAGCAAGTAATCAAATAATTTGACTGTGAAGATACCAACAACATAATCAAATCATATACGAAAGCAAATGCCGTATACATACCTTTATCCATTGTTGAGAAACAAAGAAATTGGAATACTGGAAGAATTGAAAACGAATTTTCTTAGTTCTCCTAAACCCTTCTCAAAAATAAGTTGGATGTGAATTTTCTCTCTGTATATTTAAGTAGGCTTAGGGGACCAAAAAAATTGCCTCATCAATTCTTTATATGGAGACCAGGCTATCACTGGTTTCCCTAAGAGGTGTAAGGTTCAGGAAGAGGTGTGATGGGAGATTTAAATTCGAATTTAAAATTCAAATTATATGGACCATCCTAACATCATTAGGCTGAAATTTGTAAAAATTTTACAAAACTTAAAGTTACTTAATCTCGCCTCCCCCCTAAAAAATGATATCTTGACCCCACCACTACACTATACCTAAGAAAAGCACGTCAAATGAACTATTATTAATTAAGAAGTAATGTCATAACGTCTCCAAAACTTAATCGTTGTTACATAAGATATTTGGTAGTCTAGAAAGTAGAAACTATTGTACACACATGTTAAACTATTGACCAACTTTTACTTAATGCTAAATATAATTTTTTTTAAGCTTAATACTTAATAGCATTAAGTATTGTCATGATTTTAATATTGGGTAATGAGTGCCACATCTTTCCTTTATTGGCAAGGGTGGTATTTCCCTAACGCCCTTATCTCGAGAGTGTATTATGATATGTAACCGTAGGGGCGATACGAAAGCACCAAGTGTACCTTGTAATATTTGGAGATGAAATTAAGTGAAATGATAATTTAGTAAACCCTAATGTGGTAATAAAAGAAGGGTACAATTGTCATTGAGCAAAAAGGATATGAAAAGCATTAAACAAGTAGAGATGGGGGCCATACAGAAATAAAACAAGTTAAGCTGCACATGAAAGAGACGAGGGTTTAGTTACAATTAATGGAAATGATAATATAATAAATGGAAAACAAGAAGCCAAACTCATTTTGGTCTCCAAAGGCTGTGGCCTGCTTTGGAGATGAGAGAAGAGAAGGGAAGAGGAAGAAGAGGGAAAGAAGGAGAAGAGAAGAAGTCCAAAACGCATACTTTTGCCTGGAATCATGGGTATTCGATTCTTAAGGCTGGGTATGAAGATTAGTTGTTCCTTCGGGTCTCAGTGGTTTCATGGGAAGGTCACATAAACCCTTGAATTGTTGGGGTTATGAAAGTAAAACCCCAATTGGTGGAAACAAACATGGAATCATCAAAATTATGGTTGGGAAGAATTGGTGGACCTTGCTGAATCTATAACATTTTCACCTAAGGTTTGTAGTGTATGATTCCAAACCACCAATACAAGTATTTCTGAGTTGTTTTCGGATGATTTCCATGATGATTCTGCAGGTGTTATGAATTATAGAAGTTGTATGAAGTTAATTATAGCAAAAGTATAAAATAACAAATCTAGGAAAATTTTTGAGGGGTGGTACCTTAAGATAGTTATCAGAATGCAACTCACTCTAAGACAGTCCAGAAAATTTGCACAAAGCTCAAAATGCCGAATGTTGTGTTTTGTAATTAAGCCCGAATTCAGACACCGATAGTTTAGGAACCTTATTAAATGATTAAGATAGAACTGAAGGCGATTGGAACCTCAGCGGAAAACGAGCGCACTCCTCACGCCTAAGAAAGCGAACAGTGTGACTCAAGTCTAGGAAGTATGTTAAGAGAAGCGATTGCGTAGGCGACATTATGTCGTCAGATCTGCTTGAGTGTGTAGGTTAAAAGTAAAGGCGGGAAAATGGGAACTGTGTTCTCAAGTTTAGCAAGCAAAGAGGTGAGTGTTCTAAACTCATTTTCCAAATACTAGTGTATTATTATTATAAAATGTTTTACACTGGTATTACCGGGTTTTGATTGCAACTCATTTCAAGAAGAAGAATTAGTAAGCAATGGTTTGATTAAACCATTTTTGAAAAGCAAGCATTGGTTTTAAATTGTAAACCATTTTTCAAGAAGCAAGCAAGTAAGTAAGCAAATGGTTTTGAATTATTAAACCATTTTTCAAGCAAGCAAGCAAGTAAGCAAATGGTTTTGAATTATTAAACCATTTTTCAAGCAAGCAAGCAAGCTATGGTTTTAAATTGTAAAACCATTTTTCAAAGAGCAAGCAAGCAAGCAAAGAATAATTGCGAAAACAGGCCTAACTAAAATCCCTAGTTCTGGCAAGCAAACTAACAGTGGTATTCCATACATGCATTATGGTATAGATCTCATACATGCATTTTAGTTTTTGCCTGGTCGGCAAGCTTAGGTCATACATCATGCTTTTAAAGGAGACCGTGGCACGTACATGAGTATATAAGGTTATGAGCTCTAACTAAATTATGGTGATGGCGACACGAGGTCAATTCCACCATATTTACCTAAAAAGGTGATGCACACAGGTCCCACCCATCTGCCGATGCACATGTGCCCCGTGTTCACTAGGTACAAAGAAAACAAGCATAGGCCTCCCAATGGTTGATGTTTTATAAGCATGGATATACGCTTGAAAAATCAACCATTGCGCAATCTGGCCGCCTGTGCTCCGTGAGAAATTTAAAGCAAACGGCCGAGCCCAGCCCCCGCGATTTCCCCAAAACGATCGGTCGAGCTCAGGCTCCCGTGGATTTTAAAGAAATGCTGGAGCCTAGGCTCCATTTTATTTTCAAAGATGTGGTTGGAGCCCAGTTCGCTTTTATGAAAAAGTTTTAGAAACTTAAAGCAAAAGGTTTGTGAAAGGTTTTAAGAAACTTTTCAAGCAAGATAAAGTAAGCAAGCAAGAGAAATTTCGAGAAGTTTTATAAACTTCAAGCAAGCAAGCAATAAGAGTTTTATGTTTTTAAAGAAAAGTAAAGCAAAGCAAGGAAGTAAGTATTAAAAGTTTTATAAACTTTTAAAAACAAGCAAGTACAAAAGCAAGCAAAGCAAAGTAAAGCTTCTGGAAAATATTTGTAAAAGAGAGTTTTACATTTTTGAGATGTTTTCCGGAAAAGCAAAACATTTTATAAAAGCATACACTCACTGAGCTCGTTTAGTCATATTATTTTCTATTTTAAAACTATTTTCCGTGTACAGTACGTGAGATGTCGGAGCACAATAGGATTTGTCCCGACATCAGACAAGTGTTAAATTAAGAATATTATGTAAGGAAAAGACTTTGAATACGATAATGGAACATATGTATGTACATAGTTTGGGTATTGTGAAAATGTGTTGGGATGTCAGTTTCCATATTTGATAAAGTGTACTAGTATAAGGCTGTGGATTTGAATTTATTCTATACGCACTGGCTATACTCGAGGTTTTTTCTCACGTTAAGATTTTAACAAATCCTAAGTTAGAAAAAAATAATAATAAAAGAAAAAAATTTATAGGAGGTTTTAGCAAGCAATACGGCCGCTTCCGCTGTGGAGTTTCTTCTAGTCAGTAGAGGTAATGGTTGGGGATTTCAGGAGTGGTTTCATAACTCATTGAAGGCTAAAAATATTTCCTATTTTAACATCGTTTCCCATTTCGCTTTTTCATTCTCGATTTTTTTAGATATTTCAGTAATAAGTCATGAAAATTTTTAAAAACCAAATAGCACCTTAGGCTCTAACCATAACACAAGAAAAAAAGGTTACTTTAGATTGCTTCTTGTGACTACAATAGCTTAAGATGGACGAGTAAGACCTTAAAAGTCACGATATCCCCAACTCATTCTTAAAAGCTCTTACCATAACAAATAAGGCTTTGTATCCAGGGTAAGGAATAGAAAAATCAATCACTTGAGACAACAAAGGTGAAAAATGGAGATATATTTTCGATATGGAACTATGAAGGTGTGATTGCTTATCAAGACATTATCCAAGCAATTGAGAATTTTGATATCAAATACCGCATAGGTATTGGAGGATATGGCAGGGTTTATAGAGCACAATTGCCTTCCAGTAAGGTGGTTGCCTTGAAAAAATTAACTGCATTGATGGGAAAGTGAGGATTCGACCTACTTGAAAAGCTTTGATAATGAGGTCCAAATGCTATCAACAATACAACACCGTAACATTGTGAAACTTCATGGCTTCTATCTGCATAACATGTGCATGTTTCTCGTTTACAAATATATGGAACAAGGAAGCTTGTTTTATATGATGAGGGATGATGTTGAGCCCGCGGGAATTGATTGTTAAGAGGGTGGAATGTAAGAAGGTATCAAGTAATGTTTATCCTACATGCATCATGATTGCTCCTTGCCTATCGCTCATCGAGACATATCAAGTAACAACATCCTTTTGGACTCTAAGCTTGAAGTTTTTGTATCGGATTTCGGCACTACAAGACTGTTACATCCCAATTCTTGCAGGCACTTACGATTATATTGCACCAGGTAATTAAACTACACTATGATCTTCACTACTTTTTATTGCTTAACCATATCTAAATCTTTTCCATTGTCACACCCTCACTAAATTTTAATACCTTTTTTTAGAGAATTCAAAGCATTTTATAAGTTTTTTCTACATACCAAACTCTATGTCTGTATGGGATTTTATGGTATTGTGTGGTATTGAAAAGTATAATGAGCATTTTAGGGTTTTGTGATTTTTCACCAATAGCCGCAATGCTCTAATCTTGTATACCCGTATTCGAGATAGGGAATTTTTCTCATAGTTTTTTTTCTTTTTGAGGTTTCCATGTAAATGTTTGTGTTTCGGGTTCTCATCTTTTATTTCTTGTTGTTTTTTTTTTTTTTCTTTCACAACTATCTATACTTTTTCTTTTTCTAATATGGGTGAAAAAAAAATGTTTTTTTTCTTTTTTACTTGTTGCAAAGCTTGCTTACACCATGGTTGTTAGTGAAAAATGTGATGTTTATAGCTTTGGTGTTGTTATACTAGAGACAATAATGGGAAAGCATCCTAAGAAACTTCTTACCCTATTATCATCATCTCCATCATCAATACAAAATATTTTGCTAAAGGATATCTTAGATTTGCGTCTCCCACCTCCTCAAAAACAGCGAGTTGCAGGTGATATAATTCTCATAGTCAGAATGGCACTTAAATGCATACATTTAAACCGTAGCTATTCTAACAATGTAACACCTCGTCCCGAGAGAGTGTGTCAGCATAATGATACCGTAGGGGTGTATAAGAGTACCAAGTGTCACATTGTAGTATTTGGAGATGAAATTAGGAAATTATAAATTTTGGAACCCTAATTTGGTACTTAAAACAAGGTACAATTATTACTTAGCAAAAGGATATGTAAGGTATAATTAAGTTAGAGACGGGCCAAGGGTGAGGGAATTTCAAAAGTCGGATTTGCAATATTTAAATGCTTGAGGACAAATTTACAATTAAGGAAAGTTGAGGGGTGAAAGTATAATTAATGAAGTTTAAATAGTAAATTAATAATAATAAATCACTAAAATAGTTCAAAAGTAAGTCTAAATTCTCTGTATCTTGATGACTCGAAACTGATCGCGCCGTTAAGTTTGTCTCATGAATCTAGTGACCTAGAAAAGTTTCCACCCGAGATAATGGAACACTACTTGACTTCTAGGCAACTGCCAAGAGTGAAATCTTAAAACCGATTTTAGAAAAATCAAAATTGCAAGTATATAAAGAATATTCATTTAGATAAATAAATTGAAACCGGACAAAAATAAATTGTTTTATTTAAACTGGACAGAAAAGAAAGAAAAGGGACATGGGTCCACTTAAAAAAAAAAAAAAAGAAGTTAAAATCAAACCTCAAATGACTGGACGGAGAGAGAGCGTTTGCAGTGCCAGAGAGAGATTTTTTAAATTTTTTCTCTCTCTTAATTTATTTCTCAAATCTACTGAATCAATCGTCTGATTGGCTCTGGATAAACATGAAAAGTGTCGACTGGCTAAGGGCTACGCTGTAAGTACCAAAACACTGGATTTCACCCGAGAATTCAAAAATATTAAAAACCCAAATTTTTTAGTTTTTCTTCAGATCTTACGCCATTTTAAGGAACTGCGACTTTTCTAATTCGTAGGTAGTTACTCTACGCGACGAGCTACAAAGGTGGACACTAAAATCTTGGTTGGTCAACTCAAGAGTGTGAAGAAATTTTCCTACTTGTGTTATTTCGAGCCTAAAGACTATATAATGGCTCTAATATTCTTAGAGGCCATAAATTCAAGCCCCAAAATTTTGGGGATCGAGTTTAGGAATTTTAGGAAATTTAGAAATTTGGGGACTATTTTCTATCAAATCCCAGCTTCGACTTCTGGATCAAGTTACGCTTGCTAAAATTTCGTGGATTTTATTCAAATACCGGGATTGTAATTTTTAGAAATGTTTTCGTGTTTTTAATTATATGGAGTCCCTTTAGTCTAGAATCTAGCCATATGCCTGTAAATGGCATTTGGGGCCCACATATTTTCCTAAATTTTAATTGTAGCAAAGTGTGCAATTAAGCTTGTCAGGCTGACAGGATCTAATACATCGAAAGTGAAGCAAAAGCAAAGGCGGGAAAGTTTGCGGAACTGTGCTCAAGTTTAGCAAGCAAAGAGGAGTGTTCTAAACTCATTTTCCAAATACTAAAGGTATTATTATTATTATTATAAACCGTTTTTTGTGACCGGTATTTCATGGTTTTGAGTACAAACCATCTTTCAAGCAAAGCATAAGTAAATGGTTTTAATAATTAAACCATTTTTCAAGCGTTGAAGCAAATGGTTTTGAGTTAAACCATTTTTGAAAAGTAAGTAAATGGTTTCTAAATTGTAAACCATCTTTCAAGCAAGGGCAAATGGTTTTGAAATAATTAAACCATTTTTCGTTAGGCGCAAGCAAATGGTTTTAAATTGTAAACCATTTTTCTAAGAGCAAGCAAGCAAGCAAGCAAGCAAAGAATGTTTAGAAAACATGTAGCCCTTTCTAGTTCTAAGCAAGAAAAACCGGCCAGAGGTATTCCAGACGTGTACCCGCTGGGTGTTAGGATCTCACATGCATTTTAGTTTTGCCTGGCTCAAACGTAGGGACATACATCATGCATTTAAAGGAGACCGTGGCACGCATGTGGAGTATATAAGGTTATGAGCTCAACTACATATGGCGATGGCGACCCAGTCAATTCCACCATATTCACCCGAAAAAAGGACGCGACATGTTCTTCCACCAAGACGGTCGCCTGTGCCCGTGGTTCACCAGTGGCACAAGAAGTGTGGAATAGCTCCAAAGGGTTAGTTGTTTTATGAGCATAATATACGCTTGAAAATCAACTATTGGTCTCTCACGCCAGCCTGAGAGTTTTAAAGCAAACTAGTCGTTTCAAGCCCGCTAGATTTCAAACGATCGTCGAGCTAAGCTCCCGCTGGATTCTTAGCAAACGGCTGAGCCCAAAGTTCCGCTTTATTTTCTCAAAGCATACCATTAAGCCAAGCTCCCGCTTTTATGAAAAGTTTTGAGAAACTTAAAGCAAAAGGTTCAGGAAAGGTTTTAAGAAACTTTTCAAGCAAGATAAAGCAAGCAAGCAAGAGAAGCTAGAAGTTTTATAAACTTCTAAGCAAGTAAGAAATGAGAGTTTTATAAGCTTAAAGAAAAGCAGTTAAAGTACAAGTAAGTAGTAAAAAGTTTTATAAACTTTAAAAGCAAGCAAGTTAGCAAGCTAAGAAAAGTTTTAGAACTGAAAAGAAAGAAAAAGCTTCGGAAAATATTTGTAAAAGAGAGTTTTACATTTTTGATATGTTTTTCCTAAAAGCAAAACCTTTTATAAAAAGCATACACTCACCGAGCCTGCTTAAATTTCTCATTATTTTGTATTTTAAAACTATTTTCCAGTAATGCATAATTCCTAATGAGCAGATTAGGACTTCTCCACATTTATATCAAGAGTTGCACTATGAATATTGTGTAAGGAAATACTTTGAACTTGTATAATGGAGTATATGTATGTACATGAGTAGTTTTCAGAGAATGTGTTATATGTCACTATATTTTTGGCTATATAGTGTAAATTGAATGTATACAGGATTTGGGACATGTCCTATATGCACTGCTATGTCGCCAAATTTTATAAATCATAAGTTTAGAAAAGAAAATTTTATGTGAGGTTTTAGCAAGCAATACCATTCGCTTCAATAGAGTTTCTACGTTAGGAGGTAACTCTGGGATTTCTCGGTGGAGGCTTTCCGCATGCCCGCCACCGGGAAGGTGGGGTGTCAAGGTGGTATCAGAGCAAGGTTGTATACAACCACTCAGGACTGAGGGAAACGACACCACTAAGGTGGTACTGAGCATAAGTATTGGCAACCATGCATGTTTAAGTTTAAAGTACATACATATGAAGTGGATTCAAGTATTAAATAGTTGATATTGTACCACAAGACTATGTCGTAGAAGACATAGGAGGTCGTCCTAGAGAGTTATTCCGCCTGCTTCCGAAATGGGCCCCGGGCAAAGAGACTATGTGAGAGACGAAAGACGTATTGTTCCATCGCCTCTATGAATCGCCTCCCGCAAAGAAGGTCGCTGACCATCCGGCTACCAGGAGGGAGCTCATGCCAGCTTATTTACTAAGCAGAGCAAGTGGCACGACAAATGGGATAGTAGTCAGAGACCCGGTCGCCAGCCGCAGCCTCCACCACAACCTGTAGAGGTTATCAAGAACCCGGGAGGTCGGGATAGAGAGAGGCAGAGTCGGGCGCCAAGCCATATGATCTGCGAAGTGGTGATCCATGCACTGCTATGGCTAGACCGAAAATAAGGTTTACTGAAAGACAATGCACTGATGAGTAAAGAGTCTCTGCTTTCCGCTCGATGGAAGACAAAGGGCGGATCGTGGGATGTCAGAGAGAGTAATCCACTGGCATATCACGGGACCAATTAAAGATAAGAATTCACCGATGCATTCTTTCCTCGCAGTCATAAGGATTCAAAATTGAGGAGTTCTCAAATTAGAACAAGAACATGTCGTTGAGTCGAATATGAGAAGAAGTTCCTGAATTAGTTGATTGGTTCTATATTCGTTTCTGATGAAGTCCGAAGTGCAAAGGTTTTATCGTATTCACAAAGACAGATCGTAGTGATTTATCAAATGGGTTCCTTAGAATAGATTTGGGGACTTAGTAGAGGCCGCCCGAGAGTCGAAAGGTGCACCACAGCCTATGTATCGTGAGTAGGCGGTGAAAGTAAGAGTAAGAGGAGGCACCAAAACGTCCCAACAAAGCTCAAGACAAGATGTGAGAAAGAAAAGCAAGAGCAAGAGGTTATAGAGGCCGAGGTGTCAGAGTGAGCTATCTCTAGTCGTGGATCAAATATACCCCACGCCAAGAGTGGCACCCAGTATTCCCGCTTGTCATATGTGTAAGAAACCCACACCATGGAGAATGTAGAGATTCAAGACAGAGAGCTCTAATCAGGCCGTGAAGGCCATTTCATTAGGGAGTGCCCTCACCGGACAAGTGAGACATCAAGAGCCGCCTGAATTTACCCCAAGACTCGTGACGCAGCACACAAAGTCGATTTCCGGAAGAGGGCTTCCTAAGCAAAGGGGCAACACAAATTACAGTAGAGGTGGCCATAGTGGTAGGGCGGCCCCAGTGGATACGCATGAGCCCCGCACTCAAAGCCAGCATAAGGCTGACTCAAGAAGATGCAGATGTGCAAAGCTTCTGCTCGGCCACCGGGTATTATTTCATCTCCGATCATGATGCATATACATTAGTGGACCCAAGAGCTACGCATTCATTTGCATCCAAGCCATTCTTAGATCGCTTCCAGATAGAGACCCAACCATTAGAGGGTCGTATGAGAGTTTCCCTTCCAACTGGAGATCCGTTATTCTCAGACAGAGTAGTCAAAGATAGTAGAGTTCTAATTGGGGGACAGGAGTTCCCAACGGATCTTATAGCTTTAGATATGAGGGACTTCATGTGGTTCTCAGATGGGATTGGTCATTCACCCATAGAGCCACATGATTGTTATAAAGTATAGCAGTTGTTTAAGCTGTGTGGAAATTGAGGTAAAGTTTGGGAATACATGTAGAATTATCTTCCAATATGATCTCTCACATGACAAGCAGAGAATGCGTGAAGGGTCGGGCTGGGCATCTAGCTTATGTGGTGGAGACAGGAAGGAGGGGATTCTAGTGGATGAGATTCCACAGTTAGAGAGTTCCTGGGATGTATTCTAAATATACTACAGGATTTCCTCCGGTAAAGAGAGGAGTTCAAATTAATACTTTGATCCCAAAATTGAGCCCATTTCATTCCTCCCATAGATGGCTCCCGCAGTTGAGAGAGCTTATGCCCGCCAGTAACTGTTGGTAAGGGATTCATTCGACCGAGCATATCCCCAATGGGAGCTCCAAATTTTCGTGGAAAAGAAAGATGGAGTTTGCCGTCAGGTATCGATTACAGCAAACAGAGGTACCATCCGTAATCGATCCACTCTATAACTCATGAGTTATTTGATCAACTCCAAGGGATCTCGAGTATACTTCAAGATAGACTTGAGGCTCTGGGTATCATCAAAATAGGGTGCAGAGACATGTAAATCTAAGACCGCATTCAGACATGCTACGTTACTAGAGTTTTTTGGTAATGCCATTTGTTCGACTAATGCTCCAAAGAATAAGCATGGATTTGATGAACCGAGTATTCCAAATGTATTTGGATAGGTCTGGGTCATAGTTTTTATTGATGATATCCTAGTGTATTCAGTAGTCTGAGAACATTCAGAACACATATATCAATGGTAATCTATGGAAGACGTGAAGGCGCTGCTGAGCAAGTGTCGCTTGCTCGAAGGTGGTATGCCTAGTCATGTCATTTACTGATGCGGTGGAGCGTGGATTCCCGTAAAATGGAAGCAATGGTAAATTAGAAAACCACCAAAGAATGTGTCGAGGTCGAGCCTCTTGGTTTAACAGGTATTACAGAGTTTGGCTGAGGGCTTCTCCAAGATAGCAACCCCACTGACCAAGCTGACAAGGAAATATGTTAAGTATGATTAGGTAGATGCCTATCAGAAGAGTTTCGAGGAGTCAAGAGTGATTGACTTCACTTTGGGCCGAATTTACTCCAATGGGAAAGATGGATTGGTGGGTTTATGATGCTTGCAAGGCCTCGTTGTGTTTTGATGCAATGATAGGTGATCTGAGAGTCTCAAGACAATTAAAGAAGCATGAGGAGAATTACCCACACACGAGATGCAGCTAGCAAAGCAAAGTGCACTAAAAATATAGACATTATTATATGGTGTTCCTACAGATCTTAGCAGATCATAAAAGTCTTCGGCCATATTCTTTCACCCAAAAAGAGTTAAACCTAAGGCAAAGAAGATGTGGCTTGAGTTGATTAAGGACTACTGACCGTATTTTATCAGTACCATCCAGTGGAAGCTAACGTCAGAAAGGGTAGATGCTTCAGTAGGAAACTGCAGAGTTCTTTGTCTCACATGAGATCAGCATTCCGCCACTATTGGTAGATTTGAGGAACATTAGGGTGATATCAGAGGCTCTGAGACTTGAGCCTTGTTAGCCACATTTCATGTTAGGATCACCTCGTGGATCGATTCTGGGGCCAGAAAGCAGCCACAGATCCACAGATGATTGCTTAAAGAAGAGATAGAAAAGGGAAAGCAAGGCAGTTTCAGATCGTAGATAATGGCATGATAGCAAAGGACAGAATGTGTGTGCTGAGTATGGCGAATTGGAAGAGAGGTACCATGGAAGAAGCACATTCGATCTGACATGCAGATCCAGTAGTACCAAGATGTATGTAACTTTGAAAGAACATTATCGGTGGAATGGGATGAAGAAAGAGATAGCTTAGTTTTTGCTTTCCGTGGCTCAATCCACACAGTGAAGGTGCAGAGCACTGGGGAGGCCTGGCAGGAAGATACAACTACTCCTATTCAAAGATGAACGGAGTAAGATCACTAGCTTTGATTTTGCGATTGTGTCTTCCACTCGACTCGAGACAAAGATGATGCTATTCGGGTGATAGCGATCGATTAACAAAACTGCCATTTTCTACCGCTTAATGTCAAGATTCATTGGAAAAGTTGGGCTGCCAGGCGTGGATGAGATAACAAGACCCGTGTGGTTCCAGCTTCGATACTGTGACTGAGAACCCAGTCTTCACACTGGGGTTAATTAGCTCAAGAACACAAGTAGGGTATCACCCAAGTATTTCAAAGACAAAGATTTAATCTCGTACGATGGACAAATGCAGAGGACTATTCGATGTTAGAGGATATGCCGAGAGCTCAGGTGGCTGAATTCAAAGGAAGTCAGATACCCACTTAGTACTAATGGAGCTCACCATAACAATAGCTATCAAGCCAGTATAGATATGGCTCCTTTTGAGGCGTTGTATGGCAGAAATGGTGGACCCACATGGCTGGGATGAGGCTGGTGAAAGAAGACTAATAGGTCCCGAATCCAGTACAGATCATCGCAGAAAGTGAAAGTCAGTTCGTGGATAACTTGGAAAGAGAAAAGAGATAATTAGTGTTATGGACAACAAATGAGAGACTTACAATTCAGGATAGGTGACCAAGTCTCAAGATTTCACCTTGGAAAGGTGTGTTGAGATTTGGGAAACGAGGGAAGCTTAGTCCGAGATATATGTGGACTCCATGAGATTATGAGCAAGAAATAAGAGCTTATAAGTTGAAGTTACCCCCAGAGTTATCAAGGATTCATGATACATTCCATATCGACAAGTTGAGGAAATATATTCCAGATCCTTCACATGTGTCGAGAGATGCAAACACAAAGAAGGAAAATTTGACTTATGAGGAGATACATGTGCAGACTTGATCGTAAGGAATGTGTCAGAAACAAAGTGATTCCATTAAGTTGAAGTCTTATGGAAGAATCATGAGAGGGAGGCGCCTACTTGGGAGCCGAGGCTCGGGATGCGCCGGTCGCATTCCTCACTTATCTCCTGGATGAGGTATTTTGTTTCCTTTCGAGTTTATCTACTGAGGACTAAATGTTCCTAAGGAGGGAGGACTAGAACCCGTCCTTGTAGATACACTATTCCAAAGTGTGGAAAACAAAACACTAGGGGTATTGAGATGAAATAGAATGTATTTGAACCCCAATGAAAAATAAAAACAAGTGTACAATGTTATGAAGCAAAAGGATATGTAAGGCATAATTAGTTAGAGACGGGCTGATAAGAGAATTTCAAAAGTCAGATTTGCAATATTTAAATGCTTGATATCAAATTTACAATTAAGGAAAGCTGAGGGGTGAAAGTATAATTAATGGAAGTTTAAATAGTAAATTAATAATAAATTGCCAAAATAGTTCGGAAGTTCAAAATTCTCTAGATCTCGGGATGACTTAAAACGGATCATACTGCTGTTCGTCACTGAATCTAAGATCTAGAAAAGTTTCATAAATTCCGAGATACCAATATTTTACTAATTTCTGTGCACCCGTTAAGAGTGAAACTTAAACCGGGATTTTAGAAAATCTCTAAAAATTGCAAGTATATAAAGAATATTCATTTGGTGATAAATAAAATCAAATCGGACAAAATAAATTGTTCTCGGGTCAAACTAGACAGAGAAAGAAAGAAAAAAGGGACATGTGGGTCCCACTTAAAAAAAAAAAAAAAAAAAGAAGCAAAATCAACCAACACTGACGGAGAGAGAGCTGGCCGGAAAGAGAGAGAGATTTTAAATTTTTTCTTAATTTATTTCTCAAATCTACTTTAAATCGACTGGCCTGATTAGCCGATAAACACGAAAAGTGCTCTACGCGACAAGGGCTACCCGTGAGTACCAAAAAACACGGGATTTCACCGAGAATTCAAAATATGCGAAACCCAAATTTTTAGTTTTTTCTTCGACTACTTATTTTAAGATCCGTGACTTTTCTGACCAGAGGTAGTTACCACGCGACGAGCTACGCGTGGACACTAAAACTGGCCAAACTCGCGTAGGGAAATTTTCTCCTCCTACTCAAGTATTCGGAATCAAAGACTATATAATGGCTTGAAATATTCTAGAGCTACAATTCACAATTCCAAATGCACTGTTTTAGGGAATTTTAGGAAATTTTAGGAAAATTTTCAGACTATTTTCGTGAATAAATCTGGTCGAATTTCTGACTGCTTTAGGACAGCTTTTGGTTAAATTTTTGGATTTTATTCAAATGGGGCCGGGATGTAATTTTAGAAATGTTTTCAAGTGTTTCAGAATTATATGAAAGTCTTTAGTCTAGAATCTAGCCAGGTGCTCTGGGAAATGGCATTTCAGCCTACATTTTCTCGAAAATTTAATCAGAAGACAAAAGCCAAATTTGCTTTGGCCAAGCAATGACGTATCTAATACATCGAGTGTGGCTAAAAGCAAAGGCGGGAAAGTTGTGGAACCGTGTCGCTTAGCAAAGAGGAGTGTTCAAACTCATTTTCCAAATACTAAAGGTATTATTATTATTATTATAAAACTCGTTTTGCACCGTATTTCATGGTTTTGAGTACAACCAATTTTCGAAGGCGGCAAGTAAATGGTTTTTGAATAATTAAAACCATTTTTCAAGCAAGCAAGCAAATGGTTTCGAAGTTAACCATTTTGAAAAGTAAGTAAATGGTTTCTAAATCAGAACCATCTTTCAAGCAAGCAAGTAAGTAAACAGTCAATAATTAAACCATTTTTCTGCTGGGGCAAGCAAATGGTTTTAAATTGTAAAACCATTTTCAAGAGCAAGCAAGCAAGCAAAGAATGCTTCAGGAAAAACATGCCTTCCTAGTTCTACAGAAAACCTGGGCCGGGAGAGTATCTGCACGTGCACTGGGATGTTAGGATCTCACACGTATTTTGGGCCACTACTAAGCAAACTAGGACACACTTACACTGAAGAGACCGTGGCAAACACAGAGTATGGCAGAGCCCTAACTTTGATATGGTGATGGCGACCTGTGTCAATTCCACCATATTCACCTGAAAAAGGTGATGCGACACGTCCAGACTGCACGGTCGCCTGTGCTTCCGTGGTTCACTAGGGTACAAGAAGCAAAAATAAAGCTCCAGTTGGTCAGATGTTTTATGAGCATAATATACGCTTGAAAATCAACTATTATTCCTTGGGCCGCCTGAAGCCCGGAGAGTTTTAAAGCAAACGGCTGAGCCAAGCTCCCGCTTAGATTTCAAACGATCATTGTCAAGTCCCGTGGATTTTAGCTGTAAACTGGGTCAAGTTTCAGTCCCGCTTTATTTTCAAAGCATACCATTGAGCCAAGTTCTGCAGAAAAAGTTTTGAGAAACTTTTAAAGCAAAAGGTTTGTGAAAGGTTTTAAGAAAACTTTTCAAGAAGATAAAGCAAGCAAGCAGAGAAGCTTCGAGAAGTTTTATAAACTTCTACAAGTAAGAATGAGTTTTATAAGCTTTTAAAGAAAAGCAAAGCAAAGCAAGGCAGCAAGTAGTAAAAGTTTTATAAACTTTAAAAGCAAGCAAGTACAAAAGCAAGCAAGCTAAGAAAAGTTTTAGAAACTTGAAAAGAAAAGAAAAGCTTCTGGAAAATATTTGTAAAAGAGAGTTTTACATTTTTGAGATGTTTTCCGGAAAAGCAAAACCTTTTATAAAAGCATACACTCATCGAGCCTGCTTTAGCTCATTATTTTGTATTTTAAAACTATTTTCTGTGCAATGCATGACTCCGACAATGAGCAGATTAGGGATTCTCCGACATTTATATCGTTGTCAGAATTAAGAATATCAAGGAAATACTTAACTTGTATAATGGAGCATATGTATGTACATGTAGAAGTTTCAGAGAATGTGTTGGTATGCTGGTTGCCATATTTTGGATATAGTGTAAATTGAATGTATACAGGATTTGGGATACGTCCTATATGCACCGTTATGTCGCGAATTTTATAAAATCATGTTTAGAAAAGAAAATTTTATGGTGAGGTTTTAGCAAGCAATACTCGCTCTGGGCTCTAGCAGGAGTTTTAGTCAAGGAGGTAATCTGGCCATGATTTTCTCGTGGAGTGGTTTCATGATGCCCGCCACCGGGAAGGGGTAAAAAGTCAAACAATGCAAGAAGTATACTGGGAGCTTCGTGTTAGTAAGTTGTTTACCCTACCTTTTGATGCAATTTCACTTTTGCAATTGAGCTATTAATGAGTGATGATCTGAAATGAGAAGGGTATGTAATCTTATGTGTTGTTCTAAAGAGAATAATTATGACAATTTTAAATTTTGAAATGCAAGGTCATGTAAACTGTGGTTGGAATTATTTCTCATTATATATTACTATCCTATCACTATAATCCTTCCAGTTATTCAGATCTTTCTTTATCCTTCCCTCTTGTTCCCTACTTTATATTTATGAGAACGAAAAAACAATGATAGGGATGACTTTAGATTGCAATGGTATCCATGACACCGCAAAAATTTTGAGATATGGTAACATAATTTTAGTTGGGTTCACAAAAGTCTGCAATCATACAATGTATATGCCCCACATCTATTTGAGCAACAAGTGAAAGTGGTTTTGCGTCAAACTTAAAGTTGCACGAACATGAGCTTTGTGCTAAAATAAATTAAAAGAAAAAATCTCAAAATATTACATGTTTCAAAATAACGTTCAAACTAGTGTTTCCTTGCCATGTTACCAAAACTGGTTAGTGATTATGATTTAAAAAATTTTAAATAGTTAAATCATAGTCACCAATTACGCTGACTTTAAAGTTAAAATCATAGCAGTGACTACGCATTTTCATCATTTAAATAATTTCAAAATCATAGTTATTAACTACGATTTTAGTTTTTTACATAAAATTAAGTAGTTATGACTGAGTAGTTTTAACTATATTAAAAAATTTAAAACTATAGTCTTCAACTACGATTTTAATGACATGGAAAAAATGTATTAGTTTGGTCATTAATTTGAAGCATGATCATTTTTTTAAGGATTGTTTTGGGACACCACTCCAAGAATAGATTGAGTGTTAGTGTTATTATAGAAGCATGTTCTTCTACCATCCTATAGAGTGAGAATCATAAATAATTTACAGATTATTAATTCTTACATGTCCTTATTTTTGCCTTGAGAACTAGTATCAAATTCACATCTTATTTCATAGATTCTCGTATAAAAGAGATTTAACATTTATAATAATAACATTCATCATTTCAAAGGACAAAGTTCCTTCTAATTGTTCTTTCCTTTATAAATTAATGTAATCAAATGTTTATAAAGTGCAAGTTGTATAATTCGTATATTTACATCTATATGGTGAATATAAGTTTATTCTCTTACTATTAAAATTGATTTTTCCTATAGATATATATATATATATATATTTTGGACAATTAAACATTTTGTTACAATATAAACTATACCTACTAGTACTCCGAACTTATGACTCCCCTCACCTCCCTTAGATGTCATGCTAAACTTTGATTATATGTATAAGAGGAGCACTTAATTATGAAAATCCTAAAGAAATAAAAAAAATATTAAAGAAAATTAATAACTTATATTTTATTATTTTGTAAAAAAATTCTTGTATATATTTAAATTATGTAATCTTTATATGGATAAATTAAAATAAAGAAAATTGTCGTCAACCTATTGTGGCATGTTTTGTCGTTGACTTATTGCGGTGGGTAATTGTGTCGTCGACGGTTGACTTTTTCATAGGTTTTTTCTTTGGCAATTCAGATGGAAAAGTTTCGATCCCAAGAGTTATCGACAAACTTCGCATTAGCATGTCGCAAATTGGAATCTTAAATATTCTAGGCATTTGTGGATTATCAAATGTGTAAGCCTTGAGTTGGTCTTTTTTGCTATTAAACTAGATATTGCGTCATCCTCTAAATTTTTTATCACTTATGATTCCAAAACTTCTATCGATCAGACAAGTAAACTCGAATCAATAAATTTATCTATTTTAAAAAATTAATATAAATAAATGAATTCAAATAATAAATAAAAATACTTGTGTTTTTATTTCCTTTAGTATCTTGGTTATTAAATTAGTTTATCAACCAATTTTAAATAACTTTAAGTATTGTGTGTTTTATAAACTAATTTAATTAGCTAAATAAAAAAAGGTTTTGAAAGGACATTTTTCTATATAGGTATTGTTGACTTGTCATTCTCTACTTTTGGTTTACTCATCTAAGTCATTTTTTGGTCAATATTTAAACATGGTGAAGCTTGGAAAAATCTATATATGAATGGATCATTTGATTAAAATCAATCAATGTTTTTTTTTTTTTTAAATTATTGGGCAGCAAGCGCTCCGGATTTGGGTTTACTCTTTAATGATCACCAGTTTAAGTCTCCTCTAGGTCATTGGAGGTTTATCTTATCATTAATTTCAAGGTCACATGATATTAGTCAAGGTATGTGCAAGTTGGTTTAGACTCCCACAATTAAAAAAAAAAACGTATTATTGAACACCAAGTTTACCTAATGGATATTTATTGCATACTTTTTAATTACATTATCCCATAACCTGTACTCTTATGTATCATTTTGAAAGGGAATCGTTCCAAAAATCCATGCAATGTACCAAAACAACTTTTTTCTTTTTTTTTAAAAAAAAAATCAAAATAATATATGTTTTAAAATAATGCCAAAACTAATGTCTTTTTGGCATGTCATTAAAATCGTAGTTAGTGTCTATGGTTTTAATTGTTTAAAAAAATTTAAACTGTAATGACCAACTACAATTTTGATGACATGGCAAGAAAGCACTAATTTTGACATTATTTTAAAACATGTATTACTCCATGTTTTACATGGCAGCGATGTAAGAGTTAAAGAAATTAAGAGTTTTGTAAGTTATTTTTTAGGTATTGTGGGCATCGTAGGGTTTTGTGATTTTGTGATTTTTCCTAGTTATCGTAATATTTTGATACTCCAATCTTGTACTATGTTTTCAAGAATAGTGCAAATATTCTCTCATTCAGAATATAAGGCTGATCAATAACCACATTAAAACTCGCACCTTTATGTGGATTTTTGAATTTGAATCGAGTCAATTTCAAGTATAATTATTTATTAATTTTGAATTGATCTGAAAGCTTTGTCGGTTAAGTTCGAGTAGTTCAACTATTTTCGAAATAAATTATAAACAAATTAAAAAACCTCGATCGAGCCTCGAATCGAATCTATTTCAGCTTGAGTTTTAAATCGAGTCAGCTTCGAGCTTGGTTTTGTATCGACTCGTGGACTCAATTACACCCATTCCGTACCCATATATTATGTGTTTGTGTTTTCATTCTTGGGCATGATGGGTGATGTGTGAATGTCCACACATCCATTTAGTGCAATCCGCACAAAGCAATTCCATTCATGTTTGAGATACATTTCGGTGAGGGCCATTATCACTCCGTCACGCCTCGATACTTTCTGCAAAGAATAGAAAAATGCACTAGGGATTGAAAAGAACCTTACATCACTAACCGATCTACATTTACTCAAGAAATTAAATCATGAATCACGGGGACGTACGTTAATATCAATATCAGAGATTCTAGCTAGCAATCGACACCAATATTGACCAACCAATATTCATATTTATATATTTATATTTGCATTATCCGAGTGCTCTAACGTTACCATGATACTTTTATGTATATATTTGTAATGACAATTTTGTAATATATATATATATATATATATATATATATATATATATATATATATATATATATATATATATATGTGTGTGTGTGTGTGTGTGTGTGTGTGTGTGTGTGTGTGTGTGTGTGAAGCCCCAAACTCGGGGTCCGTTGATTCACCCACAACCCATGGAGTTAGTGAATGCTCTGGGTGACCCGACATTTTTTCACAAAATCTAAGTAGTCTCATTTCAGATCGGAGCTCTACCCAAATACAAAACCCGCATATACCCGGGTCCTAAACAAATGTTAATGACCCAATATATACAATCACATGAGTAACACGTCCACTTGGGCCTACAAACGATACCATAATACATACTAACTATAAATCCAACTATATACCAAATAGCTGTACAGCTACAATATTTTCACTCTTATATAATACATATATTAAAATTAGAAATTTCAATACATGTATATATCATCAACCAAAGCCAAAACCTGGGTTTTCTTCTCAGAAGCACTCCAAGAAATTCCACTTCTGAAAAGGACAAAATCGTAATTTCGACATAAAATCATATTTCTAAGAAAATCCCGAATTTATTCCCTGTATCTCTACTTAAAAACTGATTTCACCATTGAATCGCCTCACAATCTAGCTAGCACGTAAACTTCGTCGAATTCCGAGATAAATAATTTACACGCTAAGCATCTGCTCAAAAGCCGTGAACGATTCGACGCGACGAAAAGTCACATATAACACGATCATATGCCATGAGTGGTGCGAGTAGAGTAAACGGATGAAATGACTACCGGTGCAAGCCGAATGCCAAACTCGGGAAAAGAGGGACATAATGGTCATATTTGAAATTGTTTAAGAAAATGACAAAATAGGAATAGTACCTCTTCTCCAATTAAAACAAGACCAAAAACGGAATTGGGGGAGGAGCTGATACAGTGAGATGCAGAAATGGATTTTTGGGAGAGAATTTCAGAGAGAGAGAAACTTCTCTCAAAATATCACGATCCCACCGTCGGCAGCCTTCTATTCGCATGAAAGTCAGTTTACGAGAGAGGGCTTCGCGTGAGTACCGAATTTAGGGAGTTTCCTCAAACTCGAGGTGAGTGCTTTCTCACGCTTTTTTACACTTTATTTCATTGCTTTTTCTAACGTTTTCATGATTTATACTGGAGGTGTTATGTTGACGGCCCAAAACACGCGACCGAATTGTGGAATTTTTTTAGACATTTGGTCGGCCAGTATTGCTAGACTGATTAAGAGCTTATACGATACGGCTAATAAATTACGCTTTTAAGGTATATACTTAAATTGGTCATAAACCCGTTCATAAAGCGAATTGATCGACAGGATTTTCCGTGAATAGTAACGAGGGTTTCACTATTCCTGGGGAATGCTTGTTAATGTAATAATTTTTGTAATTAATATGTTTGGTCGAGCACCAAGATAATCGTCATTGCTTCGATCATTAGCCCAATACGCGAAATTAATCTCATTTACTTAAAACGCCAGAATTACGTAAATAATTTACTGGTGTGATTTAAATTATGTAAATATATGTCAAGATATATTTGCATGTGTTATATGAGTTATCAATGGCATCACACGCATTTCATATGCAACTGTGGCACCCTGTAGAGATAGGAGTGAGTACTGAGGTGTTTCTTAAGAGAACTGCTTCGAGGCAGACCAGTAAATGTAAAATATCCTGGAGGTTGTCTAAAATAATAATAATAATGTGACTGAGGGTAATTCCATACTAAAAATATCAATCGTCTGAGACGACCCAATTGATATACACTGAGGGTAGTCCACATATAAAATATCAACGCTCTGAGATCATCATCTGATATACATCTGAGGGTAGTCCATATAAAAATATCAATCGTCTGAGACGGCCCAATTGATATACACTGAGGGTAGTCCACTAAATATAACATCGGAGACAAATTAATTACTTAACGGAGGGTAGACTACAAATATAAACAAATAACTTTGTTTGAAATTAGTTTCTCTCTACACGCGGGGTTTAGGCAAGTGTGAGAGAGTCTATGAGGACTCTGCACGATGATCAATAGACATTCAAGTAGGATCATGCATTTGCTTGAATGTATGCTTATTTTGAGCATTGCATATGCACTTAGGTGGGAGAGGTAGCCCACTGGTGGTGATTCCACCATCGAGCATTAGCTCACCCCGTCGAGGGAACATATTTCGTGTACATGGAGCGCGACGAGAGACGTGCCTGGTCTAGACCGAGGTTTAGAAGGAAAGCCTATGTGCTTTTGGGCGTAAGTGGAAGTACTACATGTATTAGAATTGTTCTAGTATTTTAATATATGTCGTATAAGAGTAAAATTTGAACTCTTGAACTATGGTTGATAGTTGACATATATGGGCATTGTTATGAATATTGGTTTCAGGCCCAAGTGACCGCTTTTAATCATAGATCGTTATATTGACCGGTTCGGGGACAGGTTTTGGCGGTGTTTGTATTGGTAGAGCTCCCTGCATGTGCTGAGACTCGCCCTATTTTCGTGGAAAATGCCCGTCGCCTCGACATTCACAGTATTCCGCTGCTGACGGTAGCTTCTAACCCACCTCCTGGCTCTCGGGGCGCCACACTCTCAATCCTCAATCCCTGTGACGTAGTCACGTCCTCGCACGCCCCCGCACTCGTAAACACATCCCCCGACTGTGGTAAGCCAATGCCAAGAGGCTTAATTCGCCTGCGCTACTCCCACCTGCCGGCAAAGGCAACGTTCAAATAAACATACATTCAAGAAAATGTATTGTTCCTACTTTAATGTCTACATGACCAACTCCGCATCCCGAGTCCTCATCGATTTCCTCTCACACTCTAAGCCCTCGTACGAGAATTATTGTTTTGTTAGCGGACAACCCTCCGATGTATATATATCAATCGGCCATTCACGATCGATATTATTAATTTGACTCACCCTCCGATAATTAATATTTTTAGACAACCCTCCGAACCATTTTCTGGGACTCATCTCACGTGACTCATTCCTATACCTCAGGTGTTTTAGCTGCATACGGTCAACACGCCACCTAATACAAATTAATCCACATGTAAATATATAACATGCATATATTTACAAAACATTCAATCTGGCACTACAATCATGTCATGTAAATTCTTATTTCATACATCAAAATTAGCTTGTTTCGAGCTAGATCAAACACTTCCAGCAATTCAACTTGAATCACTCGATCAAACACATTTTCACAAAATACATTTTGAGAACATCGCTTCGAATAAGAAACCTCATACTATTCCCACAAATCACATTCATCAGGTTTCACTTTAGAACTGCATTTCACGGCCATTCCCAGCCTAATTTCAATCACTACATGATTTAACATATAAATATACAATTTCATGCCCCAAGCAAATGGCATGGTCGGGCCACTACTGTACCATTTGATTTCAAATTTATATTAATTCTGCCCAAGGTTCGGGGATCACCAAACAAATTACAATCGGCCTCAATCAACCTCAAACATTCAGAAAGTAATTTAAAGAGGAATAAAACCCAAGTAGGAGAAACCTCACCTCAAGGAGTTTGTCTAAACTCCTTTAAACTGCACTAATGCCAAGCCTCTCTCCCGAGTAGAGCAAATTTTCCTTCTTGTCCCTAAGACTCACATCGCTTCACGCCTGTATATTTAGAGAGAAGTCTGATGCTCTCTCTCCAAAAACCTCCATTTCGGCTACTGGATCTCCAATTCTACTCCCTTACATTTTTTTCTTATTTTTGTTGGAGCAGCTAAGAGTACCAGACACTATTTTGTCATTTTTCGCGACTTAAATCAAATTCCAAATGACCATTATGTCCCTTCATTTCCCGCTGACATTTCCTAAGACTATCTCTACTGGTCCATTTTAATCATTTCTCTACTCATACCACTTATGGCACATGATTACTTGTTATATGTGACTTTCGTCGCATCGAAATTCGTTTTATTGCACCCGAACCGCGATGCCTCGAAAAACGTGTAAATTTCGACTGTCTCGGAATTTGACGAAATTTTACGTACTAACTAGATTTCGCGAGACGATTTCAACGGTGAAATCTGTTTCGTCATCCGAGATCTAAAGAATAAATTATGGATTTTTAACCGAAATTACGATTTTGCCCTTTTTCCATAAATTGGAATTTCTCGGGTCTTACATTCTCCCCTCTTAAAAGGAATTTCATCCTAAATCTCAGGACAATTAAGAATCACCATGCATATGCAACGGCACTCTACCATGCACGAACAATCATTTAACTTAAACGACTAAAACCACGCACCTTCATCCCTAAACAAGAAGTGGATGGGGTGGTCTCGTGATCGTGTCCTCGCGCTCCCACGCAGACCCTCCAATTCCATGCTGACGCCTACAAGACCAACACTAGCCTCACGGCCTGCGCCGCAAAACCCGATCACGCCATCTAAAATGCACACCAACCTCTCCTCGAAAGTCCCATTCGTGGTCAACCCCATCTCGTCCCCTTGTCCACCACACGAGCCGGATCCAAGTATGCTTCCCGAGCATGGAGACGTGAAACACTCGTGGACACCCGACATGTCGGGCAGAAAGCTCAACCTAAGAAAGAACAACGCCATCCTCTCGAAAGATTCCTCGAAGGTCCAATGAATCTGGCGATAGCTTCCCACGCTCTCACTTAACCCCGAATTAAATTTCTTAGGCATCACCTTCAAGAAGACATGATCCCCAACCTCAACTCTGTTGGTCGACGCGCACATCCGCATAACTCTACCGGCCCCGAGCCACGAGAAGACGCCATATCGCCTCACCTTCCTTTGAGGTGTCTCTGACCGAACAGACCAAGAATGAGCCTCTCCCACCTCTGTCCAACATAACGGTGATCTACATGGCCTCCCATACAATGCCTCATACGGTGCCATCTGTATACTCGCCTGGTAACTGTTGTTGTAGGTGAATTCCACTAAGGGCAAGTGCTCTTCCTAACTACCCTTATGATCCAGGACGCATGCCTGCAGCATGTCCTCTAACACCTGTATAGTCCTCTCGTAATCACCATCTCAGATGGTGGTGGAAAAGTTTATCATCGTCAGTCAAGCAGGTCTACAAAATTTCGAACTCTTCCAAAAGTGCGTCGTAAACCTCGGGCCTCTATCCGACATTATAGATACTGGTACTCCAGCAGTCGACTATCTCTCGAATGTACAAACCTGTAGAGAATCTCTCCAAGGCGGCTGTCATCCGCACCCGCCAGAAAATGTGCCGACTTCGTGGAGCCTGGGCCCACCATCACCCATACCGCTTCATGCCTCTCGGGCTGCCCATGGCAAGCTGGTCACAAAGTCCATCGTGGACGCGTTCCCACTTCCACTCGCCCACCTCCAATGGCCGGCGAGCCTCGCCGGCTTCGTGCTCACTTAACCTCGCCGGCTACGTGAGACATCGCGAACAAAGTCCCACGCGGTCTCTTCATCCCACTCATCACCGCCTCGACCTCTCCGGGTCGACCGACACTTCGATGCCGATAACCACGTGTCCCAAAATCTCACCCCGCAAGCCGAACTCGCGACTCTATCGAACTCACGCATAAACATATTCTCAACAACCGTGAACGATCCTCAAGTGATACTCATGTTCCCACTCGACCGAGTACATCAAGATGTCATCCACGAAGACTACGACAAACCGATCTAAATAGGCTGGAATATCCCATGCATGAGATCCATGAACGCGCCGGGCGATTCACAATCCAAAGGGCATCACCAGAACTCAAAGTGCCCATAACCTCGCCCTAAACGCCTTAGGTGGCACCGTGTTCCTAACCCTTAGCCGATGGTAACCAAGGCGGCGGTCTATCTCGAGTAGACTCGCGCTCCTCTCAACCATCAAACAAATCGTTAATCCCCAGAATTGGTACCGATTCTGATCAGAACCCTGCTCAACTCCCAGTCACGCAGCAAACATGGTCTGTCTTCTTCGCAAATGTAACCGAGCGCCCCATGCTGGAAGTGCTCGGTCTAATGAACCCCTTGTCCAAAGAGCCTCGAAGCCGGACTCCTCGAGTTCCCGCAACTCAACCGGTGGTCATCCATGCGGTCAAGGTAGACGGGTGAAGTACCGTGGGCGTAACTCAATACCGAAGTCTACATCCCTATACGGAGGTCTGTGGTTTATCTGAAATATCCGTATACTTCAGAAACCACTCGAGGTAGATCGCAGTCCGGTCTCACTCTCGCCTGGGGTAAGGATCGCTACCAACCCGCCAACTCGTCCTAACACTGACTAGTATACCGTCTGTGGCAACATATCATGCTTCGTCTCCTCAAATACCACACGAGTACCGGCCCGTGTAAAGGAGAACCTCCTATGCTCACAATCGATAATCGACCGTAAGCCGCCATCCAATCCATCCTCAGATGACATCGAACTCGACATGTCCATGATCCTTAGGTCCACTACGAGTAGAGTCCCCGAGATCTCCAGCTCGCAACCTCGACATATCATCCCCATTCTTGCCCTAATCCCTAGGGGAGAACTCACGTACAACGACTCCTTTAAGGTCTCAACCTCTAAGCCCAAATATCTCTCTATGGTCAGGGCTGTCCCAACTATGGAATCCATATCCTATAGGCGAAGTCCTACATCCCGGCCCGAACGGGACAATCCCAGCCCCATTCCTCAAATCTCCTAACCTCACTGCTACGGCCCTTAATCATCAACAATCGTGCACTCAGAACCTAGTCACATAATCCATCATAGTCATCGCCCCCTGCTTCAGCTCTAGGAACTTCTGAGCCTTCGCAATCTCTGGGAAGTACTTACCCATGAACAGCTCCTGAAACTCTACCCATGTCATCGCCTCTGGGTCTCTAGAGGTTCTTGCCCATTTCCATCATACTTGGGCCTCACCCTCTAGTTGGAACGCAGCTAGTCTAATCCAAGTCGCGTCAGAGGTAATCTTCATAGCCTCTAACACCTTCTTGATCTGCATGAACCAATGGTTCGCCAATTACTCCGAATCTCCTCCCGTGTGGAATGCCTGAGGATGATGCACACTCTAAACCTCTCTGGAGGTTACTAGGATCTTCTCGTTTCCACCGCTTATACCGGGCCAGGCGATAGCATTCGCCGTAATACCTGCCAAACTTCAAGAAAAAGTCCGTTGGATCAAACACCGATGATGCCCGACCAATACCCCGTGGACGCCCCCATGTCCCTCGCCTAGCCATCACGCCAACTGGCACGCCTGGCCAATTCAGATCTCCAAGGCATAAACACTGCCCCAAGACACTCTTCATACATAAATCGCTGTATATGTATCATTCCTTGCATTTACTGTGTAATGCAAGGTAATCAATTTTTTTCATTTAAAAATATTGTTTTCAAATAAAATTTCATTTTCAGTAAATTTCATTTTTGAATTTTTTTTTTTTTTTCTCAAAAAAATATATATTTTTTTTTTCGAAAAATTTCCCCTAACAATTGACTCGGGAACAAGACAGTCGAAACTCCGGGTCAAACAGCCGAGTGCAATCGAGCGCACAACCCGTCTCAAAGAAGAAGCCTGTGCCGAGCCCAGCCGCCTAGCCGGCCGTGCCGCGCCCGTCGCCCACGCCGGCAGCGCCCAACAGGCCCCGTCGCCCGTCCCGCAGCCCCTCATGCGCCCTCCGCCCGGCCGCCGCCTCCACGCCGCGCGCCGCCTGGCCACCCGCGCGCCTACCGCGCCTCGCGCGCCTGCCGCGTGCCCCGCTCCCTCAAGGCGCCCGCCGAGTGCTCACGGCGCAGCTCATTCCAGTTCTCAGATCTACAAAAAAAAATTTTTTCCATTCATTTTCATTTTTTCTATGCTACTGAAAATATTCAAAAAAAAAAAATATATATATATATATATATATATATATATATATTTTTTTTTTTTTTTTTTTTTTTATTCTCCAAAGACACCCAATTAATTTATAAAGATTTATTTTCTTTACTTTTCTCCTTCATTTAATAAATATTTTCTGGAACACCCAAAAATATATCCTTTTTTTTTTTTTATCACTGCAAAAACCTTAGAAAATGATTTTCTTTATCATTTTTTTTTCTTCCCATCAGTAGCCTTCCTTGTTACTCCTTACATGCAAAGGGTTTGAACCCCGCACTCCTATACTGCTTTTGCCTAAAGTTGAGCAACCCAAATTTTCGACCATTTTTTTCAAAGTTTTCTCCCAATCTTTGTTCTTTACACTAAATCCTAGTGTTAAACATCAGTGCCTATGCTATTTACCAAGTATACCAATCATATAATTTCCAATCGATAACACATACACCATGTTATGCACAACCAAGCATGCAAGCACACTTCACAAAATCAAATCACGCAAACACCCAAACACGTAATGAGTCTTAGTTTTGTCCCCGTGGATTTCTGTAATCTTATACCTACACTTATCATCGAATCCACACCTAGTGGCGATGTTCTACTCGATCATGGCCTAAGCCAAAATCCTCAAGTCCTAGGTAGTCGATACCCAGTTCGATACCGTCGTGACGCCCAAACCCGGGGTCCTTCGACTATCCAACTCGCGGAACACTCGTGGAATGCTCTGGGTGACCAAATTCTCACGAAATCGCGCAGTCTCCTTTCAGATGGGGAGCTCTACCCAAATACAAAACCTACATATACCTGTCCCAAACAGTGCAATAGATCCAATATATCCAATATATACAATCACATGAGTAATAGGCCACTTGGGCCCACAAACGATACTCATAATACATACTAACTATGAATCCAACTATATACCCAATAGTTACAAGAGTTACAATATTTTCACTTTATACAATACATATATTAAAAATTAGACATTTCAATACATGTATATATCATCAACCAAAGCCACAAACGCTTCTAATCCTCTTCAATCCCTAGGACGAGCCGGGCCCCCGCACGCCCCGTACCAAAATAATATTCTCACAGGCGAAAGCAATGCCCCGCAGTGGAATCGCCGAAGCGCTACTCCCCACCCAAGGCAAGGTAACAACCAGGCTAACGGCATTCAAGCAAATGCATGATCCTACCAATGTCTACATGACCAACCTGGGATCCCGAGTCCACTGACTCTCTCACACTCCTCGCCTAAGCCTCAGACATGAGAATTATCATTTGTTAGTGGACAACCCTCCGATGTATATATCAATCGCTCCATGATCGGGATATATTATCATAAAGAACCATCCGATGAATATCAATTAGGCTGCCTCCGACGTATCGATATTTTTAATTTACCACTCTATAATTAATATTTTTAGACAACCCTCCGAACCATTTTCATCATCTCATGCACTCATTCCTATAGTCCTGTGGTGTTTAGTTGCATATGGAATGCATGTATGCCAATCTTAATACAAGCCTAATCCACATGTAACATATAAACATGCATATATTTACAAACATATCTGTTCACACAATCAAGGTTCATGTAAATTCTTATTTCAGTACATCAAAATTAGCTCACCTTGGCTAATGATCAAACACGAGTAATTCAACTTGAATCACTCGATCAAACACATTTTCACACAAAATACATTTTGAGAACACTGCTTCGTGAATAGTGAAACCCCAAGAGCCATTCCCACAAAAATCAATTCACCTGCTCACTTCAGGAACTCCGCATTTCACCGCCATTCCCTACCAATTTCAATCACGCGCGATTTAACATATAAATATACAATTCTCACGCCCAAGTAGTCGTATTACTACTACCGCACCATTTGATTTCAAATTCATTAATTCTAGCTCCATGGCCTGACCGATCAATGCCCCTGCAATCTGCCAATCGACCTAAACATTAGTAAAGTACTTAAAGAGGGAATAAACCCAAGTAGGGAGAAACCCCTACCTCAAGGAGTTTGTCTAAACTCCTTAAATCTGGTACCCACGCGAAGCCCTCTCCGCGTAGAGCAGCTTTCTTTCTTGTCCCGAAGACTACCGACGATCGGATCGCCCGTATTTTTAGAGAGAAGTCTGATGCTCTCTCTCCAAAAACCTCCATTTCGGCTACTGGATCTCCAATTCTGCTCCCCCATGTGTTTTATTTTGTCTGAGAAGAAGAGTATTGTACACTATTTTGTCATTTTTGCGACTTAAATCACCTAAATGACCATTATAAACCCTCTTCATTTCCAGCTTTGGACATTCCACTATCTCACGTCTACTATCATTTCTCTACCTATACCACTTATGGAACATGAGTATCATATATGTGACTTTCACAGATCGAAATTCGCTTTTACTCAAGACCGAACCGCGATGCCTCTCGAAAAACGTACTTGCTAGCTAGATTTCGCGAGACGATTCTAACGGTGAAATATGTTTCATTATCCGAGATCTAGAGACTTAAATTACTTGATTTTTAACTGAATTACAATTTCGTAACCGAAATTACGATTTTGCCCTTTTTCCAGAAATTGGAATTTATCGGGTCTTACAGTGTGTGTGTATGTGTGTGTGTGTGTGTGTGTGTGTGTGTGTGTGTGTGTGTGTGTGTGTGTGTGTGTGTGTGTTTATAAAGAAATAAAGTGTTCATATAGAGTTTAGAGAAATTGGCTGAAAACAGGAGAAATTGCCAAATTTGGGCCGCAACATGCACCTATTCATCAGCACTTTGCCTTTTCCTTGCCTTAAACTTCCTGATGTTGTAACTTTCTCGTCTATACTCCAAATTGGGCGTTGTTAGACTCGTTGGAAAGCCTAAGAAGTTTACTATCCATAAATACAAAGATTGGAGCCTTGGGAGGTCATTAAACAATCAAAACAATTGAAACACAGTAATTGTTGCTTCATGTGGAATTTGCTGATTTTTTTACTTTTCGTCTTACTATCACTCAATACCTTGGATTTGATCCTAATTACAAATAGGAATGAAAACGATGTTAAAAAACTTATTAATATACTAAAAACATGTATAAAACTACCTAGAACATGGGGATAAATGAGTACAAAGTGTACTTATCAGCTTTATCCTACTACTTCAGAAAGCTAAGAGTGATGTGACTGAGAACAACTCTTCCTCTGCAAAGTGCAAAACTGCGATTTCTAACCCTGAGGCATTGTCAAATTCGATTGCTAGGGCTCCTTCTATGTCGTCCTAATTCCTTCTAACTTTGATCGAGTGGGTATTGGGTAGAGACTACAGTATTTTTGTCATTATAATATTTTAGGTTTGATGAATAATGTGTCCAATTGTCATATAAGCTAAGAATACTAGTGAATGATACCACATAAGCATCATTAACGTCTAGTTTATCTATTCGTTAATGGCAAAAGCATAAGTGATAGTAGAAATGATAGGGGCATAAGTGATAACAGAAACATTAGAATCATGACTAGACCCAAAAAAAAGTTTAGGGGTTAGATCGATATATATTAACTGCGGGATTTTTTCAGACCTTATCCCAATTTATATTTTAATATAAATTATGATTAAATTTCATAGACACAATCTCTAAGATATTTGATAACTAAATTTTAATTCCTCGAGGTTCTAAAATTACACTAATACCCTTAGCTAAGATTATTCCCCAACAATCATTAAAAACCTTTATCAAAAAGTGAAAATAACTAAAATGCTCTTATTTATTTGGGTACAAAATACCTCTGTTTTGGCTTCTTTTTTTCTTTTTTAATACCTAAACCTTTTTTTTTCTTTTTAGGCCATCATTTTTTTACCATTATTTATCATTTTTTTTCCTTCAGCACAATCAAGCACATGTTTAACCAAACTTCTTTTTACCATTTTTCAATTTATCACTTTATTTTCTTTCTTTCTTTTTTTTTTTTCCTTTTCATTATTACCTTTTTCATCTCTTTATTTTGTGGTTTCTTTCAAACCCAACTTATAACCTCAAAATTTGTAAATTACCAACCAACCTCTAAATTTTTGTCTATAATACCATTTGAAAATAAAACTTGGATTTATTAATTCATACGTTTTTTTAATTAAATCCTTAATGGCCATCGACTCATAATTTTTCCTACAAATTAAATGGGTTCTAAGTTTATAAATATTCTTTCAACCTTCTTCTTTCTCGCAACTTTCAATCTCGTTTCTCTCACGAACCGTTGTAATTTCTCACTCTACTAACTCAGATTCGGGGGAATCAAATCTTAAGGAACATTTTTATACACGCCTACCGCTTAGTTCTCCCAACCTACTATTGATTTTACATGCACAAAGATCCGGGGTCCCGAACTCATCCTGCCTCCTGCTCCCATTTGTCAGTTACTTATCTTTGTCTTTTTCCAACTTCTGCAAGGTGCATCTTCAACAGATTGTTGACAGAGAGAATTTTCTCTGTAATTATACATATTATTTGAGCCTGATCTTTCTTCTTCCAAACTCACAAGTGGTTTTTTTAAGGTCAGGAAATGTTGGGACTAGCTCATAACTTTGTGCTAGTTCTTAGTGAGGACGCCATATTCCCAGGAAAACGAGGAGCCAAAATCAACAGCGCCATGGCTTCGAAAGCCAAGAGTGATGTAACCGAGAACAACTCTTCATTGAAGAAGAGAAAACTGTGATTTTTTGAGAAAGAGAAACTCAAGGCATCATCAAATCTGATCACTAGGCTCCCAACCTACCACTCGATTTTACATGCACCATCCGGTCCTTAACCCGATTCTCGTTCCTCGTTCCCATTTTTTGTTACTATCCTTGTCTTTTTTCAACCTTCTGTAGGGTGCATCTTCAACAGATTGTTGATAGAGAAAACTTTCTCTATCATTATTTGTTTTTTTTTTTTTTTTGAGTCAGAATTTTCTTTTCTTCCTCTCCATTTTATATAGAAAGGGTTGTTTTTTATGGTTGTGGAAATGTTGGGGACTAGTTTGCGCCTTCAGGCTAGTTCTCGTGAGGATCGGGCCACATTCCCCGTGAAAACAAGGGAGAGTCAAAATCAACAAAGGTCACGCCGTGAAAAGCTAAGAGGATGTGAACCGAGAACAACTCTTCATCCAAGAAGAGCAAACTACGATTTCCTTAAGAAGAGAAACCTCGAGGCATCACAAACTAATTGTTGGGGCTCCTTCTCGAATAGTCATCCCAATTCCTTCTAACCTTGATTGGGTGGGTATTTAGTAGAGACTAGGGTATTTTTTTCATTATAATATTTTGGGTTTAAAGAATAATGTGTCCAATTGTCATATAAGCTCAGAATCCACATGAATGATACCACATAAGCATCATTAACGTCTAGTTTATCTATCCGCAACGTGTGCTGAAGGCTGGATAAAGCAGTAAATGATAGGGGCATAAGGGATAACAAAACATTAGAATCATGACTAAACCCCAAAAAGAATTTAGGGTTACATTGGATATATAGAGAACTTAGTGGGATTTTTTTGCACCCATCCCACTTATATTCGGGGTTTGATAAATTATCATTAAATCTAATAGACACACCTCAAGATATTTGATAACGAAATTTTAATTCCTGTGTTCTAAAATTCACACTAATATCCTTAACAAAGATTATTCAACAATCATTAAAACCTTTATTAAAAGGAAAATATATAAAATGTCCTTATTTATTTGTGTACAAAATACCTCCTTGCTTTTTGCTTCTCTTCTTTTTTCTTTTTTTAATACCTAAACCATTTTTTTTCTTTTCAGGCCATCATTTTTTCCCATTATTTATCCTTTTTTTTTTAGCACAATCGAGCACCTGTTTAACCAAACTTCTTTTTACCTTTACAATTTATCACTTATTTTCTTCTTTCTTTTTTTTTTTTCCTTTTTTCAATATTTTTCTATCTTCTTTTTTCATCTTTTTGTTCTTGTATTTTTTTCCAAAACCTTAACTATACTCAAATTAGTAAATGACCAAACTAACCTCTCACTTTTTGTCTATTATACCCTTCAAAATAAAAACCTTGATTTTTGTTAATTCATAAAGTTTTTTAATTAAATCTTAATGGCTATCAAGCACTTTGCTGCAAAATTAATTGGTTCTAAGCTTGAGAAATACTTTCTAACCTCCTTTCTTTGCAACTTTGAATCTGCTATTCTCACTCACGAACTCGTTAAAATTCCTCCTAATTTAATAACTCTCACATCCTGGTGGAATCAAATTTCTAAGGAACGCTTTTATACACGCCTCACCGTTGTTTCACTCCCAACCTACTACTGATTTTACATGCACACCATCTGTCCCGAACCTGATTCTGTTCCTGTTCCCATTTTTTGTTACTATCCTTGTCTTTTTCGAACCTTCTGCTGTGGTGCATCTTCACGATTGTCGATTATAATTCTTCATTATTATTTTTTTTTTCTTTGGAGTCAGGATTTTCTTTTCTTCCTCTCCATTTTCTATCGAAAGGGTTTTTTTATGGCTATGGAAATGTTGGGGACTAGTTCTTAGCTTCGTGCTAGTTCTTGGTGAGGATCAGTTCTACATTCCCGTGAAAACGAGGGAGAGTCAAAATCAACAAAGGCCACGACTTCAGAAAGCTAAGAGCGATGTAACTGAGAACAACTCTTCATTTGCAAAGAGTAAAACAGCGATTTCTGAGAAGAGAAACCTTGAGGCATCGTCAAATTCAATTGCTAGGGCTCCCTCTAAGTCGTCTCAATTCCTTCTAACCTTGATCGAGTGGGTATTTAGTAGAGACTAGGGTATTTTTGTCATTATAATATTTTGGGTTTAATGAATAATGTGTCCAATTGTCATATAAGCTAAGAATCCACATGAATGATACCACATAAGCATCAATAACGTCTAGTTTATCTATCCGTTAACGGAAAAGGAATAAGTGATAGCGTAAATGATAAAGTACAAGTGATACAAAACATTAGAATCATGACTCAAACCCAAAGAGTTTAGGTTACATCGATATATATTAAACTAGTGATTTTTTGTACCTTATCCTGTTTATATTTGGGTTTGATAAATTATCATTAAATTACTAGACACACCCCTAAGATATTTGATAATGAAATTTTAATTTTAGTTCAAAATTACACTAATAATTCTCTTAACAAAGATTATTCCCCAACAATCATTAAAAACCTTTATCAAAAAGTGAAAATATCTAAAATGCCCTTATTTATTTGCAAACAAAATACCTCTGCTTTTCTTTTTTTCTTTTTTCTTTTTATAATACCTAAACCATTTTTTTTTCTTTTCAAGCCATCATTTTTTCCCATTATTTATCCTTTTTTTTTTTAGTACAATCGAGCACTTGTTTAACAAAACTTCTTTTTACCTTTTTAAAATTTATCACTTCATTTTCTTTCTTCTTTTTTTTTTTCCTTTTTTCATTATTTATCTTCTTTTTCATCTTTTGTTCTTGTGTTTTTTCCAAACCCAACTATACTCAAAATTAGTAAAATGACTTTCCCAACCAACTCCTCTAAATTTTGTTATGCCCATTTGAAAGTAAAAACCTTGATTTTTGTTAATTCATAAAGTTTTTTAATTAAATCCTCTTAATGGCCATCGGCCATAATTTTGCCTACAAATTCAAATGGGTTCTAAGTTTCAGAAACACTCTTTCATTCTACAACTTTGAATCTCGTTCTTCTACTCATGAATCATGTACTTCTACTCCACTAAATTGTCAGACCTGGGAATCAAATTTAAAGGAACGCTTTTATACACGCATCACCGTTTTGTTCTCCCCTAACCTATTAAGCACTTTACAAGCAATATCATTCCGGGCCTCGATCTTGTTCTTATTACTCATCTGTCATATTGTCTCCGCCATTTTCCGACCTCTCTACATGGTGCATCTTCAATGAAGGTTTTTTTTTTTTTTTTGTGGCCATGGAATGTAAAATTAGTTTGCAGTTTCATGCTGGTTCTTTGTGAGGATTAGTTCTACATTCCGGAAAACGAGGGAGTGTCAAAATCAACAAAGACTATAGCTTCAAAAAGCTAAGAGTGTTGTGACTAAGAACAACTCTTCATCTACAAAGAGCAAAACTGCGATTTATGAGAAGAGAAACCCTAAGGCATCGTCCAATTTGATTGCTAGTGCTCCTTCTATGCCTTCCTAGTTCCTTCTAACCTTGATCGAGTGGGTATTGGGTGTAGACTAGGTATTTTTTTGTCATTATCATTTCTTCTGTGATAATGAATAATGTGTCCAAATGTTCATATAAGCTAAGAATACACGTGAATGATACCACATATATCATTAACGTCTAGTTTATCTATCCGTTAAGAGCGCTAAGTGATAGCGTAAAATGATAGTATAAGTGATAACAAAAACATTAGAATCGTGACTAATTTCCAAAATAAGCTTAGGTTGATCGATATATAATAAACTTAGTGGGATTTTTACACCTTATCCCAATTTTATATTTTGGTTTGATAAATTATCATTAAATTTCATGTATTAATGCTTCCTAAGATATTTGATAACTAAATTTTAATTCCTCGGGGTTCTAAAATTACACTAATACCATTAGCTAAGATTATTCCCCTAACAATCATTAAAAACTTTTATCAAAAAGTGAAAATATCTACAATGCCCATATTTATTGGGATACAAAATACCTATGTTTTTGCTTCTTCTTCTTTTGTTTTTTAATACCTAAACCATTTTTTATTCTTTTTAGGCCATCAATTTTTCTCATTATTTATCCTTTTTTTCCTCAAGCACAATCAAGCACTTGTTTAACCAAACTTCTTTTACCTTCTACAATTTATCACTTCATTTTTTTCCTTTTTCATTATTTATCTTCTTTTTCATTCTTGTGTTCTTGTGTTTATTCCAAACCCAACTATACTCAAAATTAGTAAATGACCTTCAACCAACCTCAAATTTTTGTCTATACCAATTGAAAATAAAAACCTTGATTTTTGTTAATTCATAATGTTTTTTAATTAAATTCTCTTAATGGCCATTGACTATAATTTTGCCTAAAAATTCAAATGGGTTCTAAGTTTGAGAAATACTCTTTCAACCTCCTTTCTTCTGCAACTTTAATCTGCTCTTCTTCTCAATTTTATCGAACTATTGTACTTTACTCACTTGAACTATCAGATTCTAAATCAAATTCCTAAGGTCAGCCTTTTATACACGCCTCGCCATTTTTCTCTTCCTCCCCTCAACGTATCAGCCGATTTTAGAGGCACAACATCAGTCCAACCTGATCCTGTTCCTATTCCCATTTGCTGATGTTGTCCTCATCTTTTTTCGACCTTCTACATGGTACATCTTCAATAGATTTTTTACAGAGGGATTTTTTACTATCATTATTATTTTTTCGGAGTCAGGATTTTCTGTTCTTTCTCTCCTTTTTCTATCGAAAGGGTTTTTTTGGTGGCTATAGAAATGTTGGGAACTAGTTTGCAGCTTCGTGCTGGTTCTTGGTGAGGATCAGTTCTACATTCCCTTGAAAACAAGGGAGAGTAAAAATCAACAAAGGCCACAACTTCAGAAAGCTAAGAGTGAAGTGACTAAGAACAACTATGACGCCCCAAAACCCGGGGGTCCGTTGACAACCCACAACCCATCGGAATACGCTCCGCGTGGACGCCTGCAACCCGACACACCACTCATTAAAATCGCGTAGCCCCTTTGTACGGAGCTACCTGTACAAAACCTGTCCCAACAATTACAATGACCACACAGGGTCCATATATAATTAAAATGAGTAAAAATGGCCACTTGGGCCCATGCATCAATACTTATCAATATATCCTAACCAATTAAGTTACATGGTTCAAGAGTTAGTAAATTACTCTCCATACAAACATATATTAAAATTCACAATTCTAATACATGTTATACAACAATATCAAAGCCACAAGTCGGCTTTCTTCTATCGCGGCCTCTAGTGAGCGCCGTCCTCGTGCACACTCAGACTAAATGGTGATCCTCGATAGTGGCGAGCAAAGCCTTAGAGATAATTTCCTACATGGGTTACTCCCCTGAATCTAAGTGCACATGTCATGGCAAACAATCACATTCAATTCTCACGGAACCTGTACTGAATGTCTACATGACCAATTCCATGTCCCGAGTCCTCACCGACTCCCTCACACATATCTAAGCCAATATGCGAGTAAAAATATCCAGTTTTCACAACAAAGCTTTTGTTCTGAAAACCCACAATGAAGCCTTGGCAAGAAAATAAGGACTACCCTCCTGGTGAGCGTAATTGTCGGGATGTCCTCCAAATGGGCTATGGTCCTCATCCGAAGTGATTTGTTGGATGTCCCTCCAAGGTACTGGAAAATCTTCCGTCAAATTCCTTTCACACAAACATTTTCATTTTTGTTTCATTTCAAGGTCATGCACTCACTCCTAATATTCTGTGGTGCCCTAGTGCATATGGAATGTGTATGATGCCAATTCCAACAAACTCATGCTAATATATTCATGTATATATATTAACATAATAAATCACATAAAACATGTTATGCAAATTCACAATCAATTACACCAAAATTAGCTCACATTAGTTAATTAACAAACACGAGCAATTCATTTTGAATCACTCGACCAAACACATTTTCACACCAAAAATTTCGTGTCACTATTCATGTGAACAGTGAAACCCTCTGCCATCGTCACTTATCACACAAATAGGAATTTTCCACTGATTCAAAGCTTGAGATCCTGAGTTTACTGGCCAAAAATGCTCGTAACATTCCTAACCATTTACATGGCTCTTAGCCAAAGATTAACGCAAGTAGGAAAAGACCTCACGTCTTGGAGTTGTTGAACTCCACCAAATCTATGGCCCACGCAAACTTACTCGGGACTCACGGTTCACATCCTCACTGCAAACCACTGAGGTGATTCAGGTCTGGTCTCACTGCCCTTCTGTGTAAGGCTCATGAAGCAACCCTGAATTCAACCATCTCGACACTTGACCCACACCTTCCAAGCAAAATATCATGCTCTCTGCTCCCCGAAATACAACACAAGTACCGCCCCGCGTGCGAACCTCCTACGCCACGCCGATGACGACTCAGACAGCCTAATCCATCCCAGATAACGTCGAACCCTTGACATGTCCATGATCCCTCAAGTCCACTATGAGTAGAGTCCCTCGAAACTTCTTAACTCGCAACCATCACAAATCATCCCTATTCTCGCCCTAATCCCTGTGGGAGAACTCACATACAAAGGCCCTCTCCAAGGCCTCAACCCCAAGCCCAACCCCTATCACAACAGATGCAAGAATGAATGAACGCGAGGCACCATAATCAAATAACAACACTCTCGCCCCATAAAGTAGATAAAGAAACGCACCCCGTATAACCGGTTTATCCAACACTCACCCTAAGGGTGTGATGGCAGACACACCAACCCCGACACGTCCGGGCCGGTGGCCTCGCCCCCACCTCAGCCCATAACTGGGCCTCCGGTCGGGCCTCGTAACGGAGGTACCCGTGCACCTCCCGAGACCGATACTAGCTCATCTCCGCTCAGACTCTAAGCATGGAGGAATATAATTGCATCCTATCCCGTCACCGCGATTGGACTGCTACCGTCCCGAAACCCTCGGGATCCTTGTCTCTAGGAACAACCTCTCGAGCATGGCCCGATGGCTACGACTCCTGAACCCTCGTGAACTGGAAGCCCTCAGCTTCTTTCCCGAACTAGCTAAGATCACTCTCCTTCCTCTTGCTACTAACACCCGGTGATCCCTGGGGAGTCTGAGCATCCCCGATCTCTCTCTATAGTCAGGTTGTCCCAACTACGGAGTCCATGTCCCGTAGGCGAAGTCCCATAATCCCTCGCTCTCTCGAATGGACAACTTTACTCCATTCTTGAATGTCTCGACTCGCCATGTCCATGGCCACGTAGTCATCAAAGAAAACGGCCAGTCTGAATCTAGCCATAATCCATCATAATCATTGTCCCCTCGTCACTCTAGGAACTCCCGAGCCTTTTTGCATGCCTCGTAGTATCCGTAATATACTTACCCATGAATGTGCCTCCTGAACTCGCCCATGTCATCGCTTCTAGGTCTCTGTGAGGTCTTTGCCCAGCTTCCACCATACTAAGCCTTACCCTCTACCGAACGCTAGCCTAGTCTAATCTTTGTCGTGTCGAGGTAATCGATAGCCTCTAAATACCTTCTCGACCGCTTGAACCAATGGTCTCGCCAATTACTCCGGACTCCTCCCCCCGTGAATGCTCTGAGGATGATGTGCCCTAAACCTCTGTGAGGTTACCCTAACCTCCCAAGCACCACGCACCCAGGTAATAGCAAAGAACAAGAATACCTACAAAATTTCAAGAATGACTGTCAGGTCAAACACTGGCAGGTTGGCTAGCACTCGTGACGACCTCACGCCCGCCGACCAGCCATTCACATGTCAAATGACAAGTTAAAATTTAATGCAAGATTAAGGCTTAATCACAACCCGAGACACTATTCATATACGTAAATATTTTATATTATAATTCATGCATTCATTAGTAATGCAAGGCCACAATTTCATATATTAAATCAATCAACAAAATAATTTCATTTTAGAAAATTTCATTTTGTGAAAATTCTCATTTTAAAGATTTTATTTCATTTTATTTTATTTATTTCAAAAAAAAAAATTTTTTTTTTTTAAATCTGCGGAATGAAGGTTCGCGAACAAAGGTCCAAACAAGGATCGAACAAGCACTATGTCAAACCGGGCTGGAGTGCACCGCGTACACCTCGCCCAGCCTTACCGCGATTACGTGCCACGCGCGACTACGCCTGTGCCGCGCATGGTATCAGGTCGCGGTCGGGCGCTGGTCGCACCAGGCGCACGCGGCGCCGTAGCGGTGCCAGCCCCCGTCGCGGTGTCGTGGCCGAGCCCGGCCATGTCACAAGCCTGGCCGACCGTGTCGTAGTCAGACAAGCACCAAAGACTATGGCCATGCGCTGCAGCATGTCAGCACACACAAGGTTGTCAGAGCCCTGCTTTATCGTGCGTAACACCAGGGTTGGAGCCGCGTACCCGTATCGCAGCCATATTGCGACAAAAGTCGCTTCCCCAACGACGATACAAAGCCGGGGGATCGGGATTACGCCCCCCGGGCCAAGCTACAGCCGCACGCCCGGCCGCACGCCCCCTGCAAGCCGGGCCTTATCGTAGGCCTATATCGCGGCCCCGCTACTGCGGTCGCGGGTGTCCGGCTGATCGTGGGCCATTCGTCAATGCGATCAGGATCGGGCAGTGTCAATGGTTATAAATCTCCATTGTATCAGGATCATATGGGCAGCTCATCCAGCCAAGCCGTTTTTTTTCTCTCATTTTTTCATTCCGCCACTGAAAAACCACCCAAAAAAATAATTTTTTTTATTTCCAAGAAAACCAAATAAATTTATTAAATTTATTATTACTTTTTCAGCTTACACACTGAACCTTAGAAAAAAATTTCTTCACATCATTTTTTTTTCATTTAATTCGGACCATTTTACAAAATTTCGAACACCTAAGGTTAAAATTTCAACCCAGTGTTCAACATCTTCTTCTGCTATTCACCAAGTATACACCACACAATACATACACAACAATTCATGTTCACACATCCAAGTACACATAAACACAATGTACGAGGTTCTTAATCCCGCCCGTGCTTGCCTGTAATCACATACCTAAACCCTAACATCGAGCTATACCAAGTTATGATGTTCTTATACCTAAATGACTCTGGCCTTAGCCCAAGTCCCCCAAGCCCTAGGTAGTCATATACCTAAGCTCTGATACCGTTTGAAGCCGGTATCAGACCAACTATGGATACCCAAACCCGCTCCTAGGTAATCGCCACCTAAGCTCGATACCAAGCTCGTGACGCCCCAAAACCCAGTCCGCCACAACCCATCAACCCACGGAATAGCTTCGTGGATGGTCGGGCAACCCACACCACTATAAAACGCGTAGCCCTTGAATGGGAGTCACCAAGGTACAAAACTCCGTCCTAACAATTACAAATGACCACACAGTATCCTCATATATAATTAAAATGAGTAAAATGGCCATCAAATTCATGCATCATTTAACAATGGATATATCCTAACTAACTATGTTACATGGTTCAAGAGTTAGTAAATTACTCTTCATACAAACATATATTAAAATTCACAATTCTAATACATGTTATACAACATTATCAAAGCCATAAGTCGGCTTTCTTCTATCATGCCTCTAGTAAGCCAGCCCTCGTGCACACTTCGCACTTCGAAATGGTGATCCTCGATAGCGAGCAGCTTTTAGAGATAATTTCCTACATGGGTTACTTCCCACCTAAGTGCACATGTCATGGGCAAACAATCACATTCAAGCAATTTTTCATGAACCTACTCGAATGTCTACATGACTAATTCCATGTCCCGAGTCCTCACCGACTTCACATGCTAAGCCAATATGTGAGTAAAATATCCAGCTTTCACAACAAAAGCTTTTTGCCTTGAAACTTACTACCGAGTTTCCTGTGAAAATAAAGGGAACTACCCTCCAGGCGAATCGGATAACCTCCTAAATTACTGTCCCCATCCGAAATGATTTGTCGGACGTCCCTCCAAGGCAATTCTTCGGAAAATCTTCCGTCGTGCAATCCTTCACAAACATTTTTATTTTGTTTCATTTCAGCGTCATGCACTCAATTCTATTATTCTAGGGGAAAAATTTAGTGCATATGGAATGCATGATGCCAATTCCAACAAACTCATGCTAATATATTCACATGCATATATATTAACATAATTAAATCACATAAATCATGTTATGCAAATTCACCATCAATTACACCAAAATTAGCTCACACGGGCTAATTAACAAATACGAGCAATTCATTTTGAATCACTCAATCAAACACATTTTCACACCAAAAATTTAGTGTCACTATTCGCATGAACAGTGAAACCCTTGGGTTACTATTTATGACCACACAAATAGGAATTTTTCTCCACCTGGCCAAAGCTTTCAGACCGAAGCCACGCTAAAACAAGCATCGAACGTTTCTAACCATTTATGGCTTTGGCAATATTAACGTTAGCAAAGAAAAGATCCTCACTTTGAATGGTTTAACTCCACCAAATCTAAGTGTTCACGCGTAGCTCACAGATGTAAAGAACTTTCCTTCTCGCTGCCGAGAACCGATGATCCAAATGGCCGGAAATCTAGAGAGAAGACACACTTACTCTCTCTAGAAATCACAAAACCTCCCCTTTCTACACCTTTGTTTCAGCACTGGACGTTTTGTGCTCATTTCATTTGGAGAAGATGAACACTGTTCATCTTTTGTCCTTATTCTCATTAACGATTTTAATAATTCCCATCATGTCCCATTTTTTCACTATTTTGACACTTGGCACAATCTAGGCCATCCATTTCCATCATCTCTCTAATATTGCAACATGTGTCACAAGAGTACATGTAGTAGGTGACTTTTGTCACATCACATGTCTCAAATCCGCTTTTACACTGATACCCTAAGGCCTCAAAAACGAAATTTGACTGTCTCGAAATTCGATGAAATTCGACATGATAGCTAGATTTCATGAGACGATTCCAACGGTGAAGTCCGTTTTGTCATCCGAGATCTAGAAAAATTTCAGGTTTTTACCGAAATTACCGTTTTGCCCTTTTTATGAAAATTGGAATTTTCTCGTGTGTTACAACAACTCTTCATCTGCAAAGAGCAAAACTATGATTTCTGAGAAGAGAAACCCTGAGGCATCGTCAAATTCGATTTCTAGGGCTCCTTCCGAGCCTCTCCCATTTCTTTCAACCTTGATCGCGGGTATTCAATGTAGACTAGGTATTTTTTTTTCACATAATGGGTTTAATGAATAATATATCCAATTTTCATATAAGCTAAGAAAACACGTGAATGGTATCACATAAGCATCATTAACGGTAGTTTATCTATCCGTTAAAGACAAAGACATATGATAGCGTAATGATAGTACAAGTGATAAATAAAAACATTAGAATCAGACTTATACCCAAAAAGAGCTAGGGTTACATCGATATATAGTAAACTTGAAGTGGGATTTTTTGCACCTTATCCCACTTATATTTTAGTTTGATAAATTATCATTAAATTTCATGTACACACCCTTACATATTTGATAAACTAAATTTTAATTCCTCGAGGTTCTAAAATTACATGAATACCCTAAATTTAAGATTATTCCCCAACAATCATTAAAAACCTTTATCAAAAAGTGAAAATATCTAAAATGTCCTTATTTATTTGGGTACAAAATACTTATGTTTTTGCTTCTTTTTTTTTTTAATACCTAAACCATTTTTTTTCTTTTCAGGCCTTCATTTTTTTCCTATTATTTATCCTTTTTTTTTATCAAACACAATCAAGCACCTGTTTAACCAAACTCTCAGGACGCCCTAAACCCGGGGATCCCACACCAATCACAACCCGCTGACACTATGGGTATCGCATATCTCGATACCACACTATTGTATCTCATTCACCGAGACTCATTTATGAGTAGTAGCCAAACCCTAGCCCTTTCAACCATACTAAATTATTACCCAAGACTATGTCACAATAAACCTTAAGAGCTTATTATAACATTCTATACAAAATCATATATTAACACTATTTTGTTCTAATATATTTTTACAAAATGAATATCAAGGCCACATGTCAGTCTTATTCACACCACGACCCTGATGAGCCGCTTGTCCACCCCGATGTCCCGTCATGCAAATGCAAATATTTTCCCATAAAGGTGAGCTACTCAAGAGAATATCTCCTATAAGGGGTACTCCCCACCTAAGTGTACATGCAATGCTTCACTCACCATTTCACAAATCACATTCCAACAAGAACATGCTAATTCTATATTTAATCCTACATGTCATGCCATGAAATGAGATGTGACTCATCATGTACCATGCACCTGAGTCCTCACCGACTCCCTCACACAATGCCTAAGTCCATGTGTGAAAAACCGTCATTTTCAATGACATCCAATGATCATTTCAAAACAAATTTAATAGTTTATAAACTAAAAGCTTTTTTGATGATACATCACAATGATCGCTTTATATTCAAAATCCATGCGCCTTTTGTAGGTAGCTGGATTTTGTGTCTCACCGCAGTTTTGCAAACCTAAACACTTTTCGACCTTTCACTGTTAGGAACAATTCGATAATTGGCAAGTCTTTCACCCGAGGGGGGGATCTATCCCTTCTTACTTATACCTGACACATATTTTCTTTATCATTTCAATCAACCGTACGACACTGTTGGACGTTGTCCCATTCTTAGAGCCTCAAATCAAACACAAACATTTGTGTTGATTTACCAACCATCACACTTTCCACACCCATTTGTCACGTATCTGGTGCCATGTGCAATGCAATTATGTCATTGCGTGTTGTACCATGTCACATATATGAAGAATGCTATATGGACAATTTTATCAAATATGCATATCGCAATGCATCTTGAGAAACTATCAACATGCATATAATTTCCACATTAATATTCCATGTCAATGTATCACACAAGCATATATCAACAGCACATGCAAATCATTACTTAGTTAAGTAATAATGCACTTTATACTCTAGGCTAAATTATGACAAAACATGTCCACAAAATAGCCTACAACATTCCATGTAATGGCCATGTCTACACATACAATTCATCACATGTCAATATATTAATACACATCAACATTTCATCAAACAACATGTCGGTGACAATTATTACACTTGGTGTTATGATCAAAATTTAGGCAATGATGGGCGCAGTAGCAATCAACAGCATATGGCTGATGTTAGACTCAAAGAGCTTTTCATAGAGTCGAAGCATGCGAATCGGAGTTGGATGAGAAAGATATAGGTAAAGTACGAAGTCGAGGAGTCTGAGGGCAACCCTATTGCGCCAATTCACACAATAATAGTGCGAGGGTTGCGAGGTACATTTAGCAACCTGTACACTGAGTTTTCAGCAGAATTCATTCAAAAACAGCCCTTTAAGACCCAGGCTATAACCGTCTCGAATGAGACCACAAAATGGGCCATATTCCAATTAATACCAAAAAAATGCCATAAACGTGGCACAGCATTGGTCCCAAGAAAACCAAAACAATAATCAAAGGCTAGAAATAACCAAAGTGGAAGAATCCCTATATCTTGGGCGTAGCCCTCTTGAATCTTGGACTTTATTCCTTGGTCAAGCCAGAGTTAGGCCAGTGAATGCCAATGAATTGAGGAAGAACCGCCGGCCTCTTATCTTTCTCTCTTTCTTTTCCTTTCTTTTTCTCTCTTTCTCCCTTTACTGTTTTCCTTTCTTGCTCTCACTTCTTCTATGAACATCTCGATTTATAAATGCATGCATTTCATGCATTTTTACACATGGCAAGCCATGTGTCACTAACATTGACACATGGCTTGCCATGTGTCTTCCATGCATGTAGACACATGGCTTGCCATGTGTTGCAGGCTTACATGTTGCCTTGAAAAGCGTGAAATTCCGACTATCTAAATTCCAACAAAATTTATGTCGGCAACTAAATTTGAAACTATTCAAAGGATCAAGCGTGAGAAAAGGAGCCTCACCGAGGGTTCGTGACTCACTAAAGAATTGAGGAAAAGAGAAGACCTTACTACTCTTATTGGTAATTATTTATAATGTTTACCATCTGCAAATAAATTCAACAATTTAGTTTAACTATACCTAATTGAGTGAAACTAACCTTTATCTGGACTTGAAACTAAATATACAATAAGCAGATGCAATTTTAGTTTTCAATTAAATTGGTTGCATTTACCAAACAAAGCAGAAAAATGTCCTTTGTTTGAGGACAAACAAATCTTTCTTTTTCTTTAGCAAGGACAAGCAAAATTTTAAGTTCAGGGGAGTTTGATGAGCTTAAAAGTCCATCTATTTTGAGTCCATTTTCTGATTTATTTTATTCCTAAAGGCTAGTTATGTACCAGAACTGCTGAATCTTCCTGAATTGCTGTGGCCGGAGATTCAAGCGAAATTACGGTAAAGGAGCGAGAATGTGGCTGGCGATCTTGATCTCAGTGCTGAAGGAAATCTGTGGGGAGAGGAGCAAAAGTTAAAGGGTTTGATGTCGTGAAGCCTTTCTGTGTCCGAAATACATATTGAGGTTGCAACTGCAAAACTCAGTCTGATGAAAACGTGGTGAAGAGACAAAACAATTTGGCGTGAAAAGAAACTCAAAGTCGACGGCAGGAATTGATGAAGAAAGAGACCATGATGTGACATCGTTGGTCGTATTAAAGATTCAAACCCGATGCAGTGGACAGTAAATTGTGACACCAAAGTTCGCGACGAAGATAAACAATTGGCGAACATTTATGTGCCAACATCTAGATCACGATCACGACATCAACAAATGAATCGAAGCGATCGTGACATCGCTTACCGAGAGCTGAAAATTGGCGACATCGTCAGCCTGAAGACAGCGACGCTCTCATTCAAATGAGTGGCGACATCGGTTGCCTTTGAAAGAAGGTGCGACAAAGATAAAGGCTGTCGCGACATTAATAACTTTACATAAAGGAATCGCGACATCATTCCGGTCGCGACAACGATTTATGAAGAGTGCTTGCAGCTTAACACGCAATTGTCGCGTTATCTCGATTGAGACTTGAAATTAGCGACATCATTACTTGATCGCGGCAAACATAAACGAGCAGGTAGCGACGTCATAAAGAGGTCGCGACATCCTTCACAAGGCCGGAAGGTATGACAACATTGAGCTGTCCCGCGACATCAAAATACAAAGAAGGTAAAGGTCGCGACGTCGTTAATTTGTCAGCGACATCAGTTCCCGAAAGAAAATGATCGCGGCGAGATCGAGGCGTCGCGACGTGAAAAAGTTCCACCAAAGACATGTCGCGACGAACAAAGACCACCGCGACAAAGTACGAGAACGCTGAGTCGCGACAAAAGAATTGATATGACATAGCAACTCAGCCCAGGCCGAGTTAACTGAAGTCGGGGTGCATCGAAGTGGGGCCCCGACTTGAACCCCATAAATATGTGGCACCTCTTTGAAGGACGGCTCTTGCGTTTGAAGAATGGGTTCTGAGGCTCTTTGTATTTAATTTTCTTTTCTTTCTTGGAGTTTTATTTTGGAATTAGTTATTATTTTTATTAATTTAGTTTGAGCGTTAACAATAAGTTTAGCTGAATGCAGATTTATATTTCTTCAAATTCTTGTCACAGTTTGAATTCCATGACAAATTTTAGTTTCGAACTACCGGTTTCTAATTCTGATGGTTTCTTGATCTGACAAGCCAATGTATGAATTGTAATGGTGGTTTAGAAACCCAGCTTCCATTGAAATGACTCTATCGTCAGAAATTATCTTTCACTGTGAAATTTTATTCATCTGATACTGAACTTCAGTTTGTAAAATCTACTTGTTAGTTTTGTTTATTTTGTGGGAATTGATCTGATATCAGTGTAAGCCTACCATAAATGGATTGTCTCAAAGCTCTGATTCCAGGAGGCCCTCAGGTAACCGCAGGGAAGGCATTCCCGAGTGATGGGCCGTTCGTGGATGGTATCTGAACACTGCTATTGGTGATTTGTGTGCTCACAATGAGGTCAATTGATAAATCCTCTTTTCACTTGGGCGAGAATGAGTTGAGCGATTTATCAGTTTGAAACATGCGAGGATCGCCTCGATTCGAGATAGTGAATTCAATCGTGTTAAGCAAGGATCTAATCAAGGAAGAATGAGCTGTTCTAATTTTGAGGAAGAGAGCCAGTATAGTCTAAGTCATTGCAATGACGCTATAATTTAGGAGCTCGAGGTTTGGAGTCCGAGGTTAATGGAGTATGAAGTATTGAAAAGAAAAAAATACGGAACAAGGCGACCAGTTAAAGGTAGTTATCTAGCTTGCGTCTTGAAAGCAGTCAATAGATGATAGGCAGTGGAGTGTGGAGATCCAGCTGCACTTTCATGCTCCTTGGACTAGTTTTAATCATGGTTCATGAAGCAAAGTGCAGTGCGATGCGAAGGAGTGTTTCACAATGGCTTTATTTGGTATGCCCTTTGCGAGATAACGATTCAATCTAAAATTTGTTGTTTTATTATTTCGTTATTCAATTCATTTGTTATTAAAATTCCAATTTCTTTTTAATTTTTTTTTTTTTTTCATTATTTTAAGGCTTCCAAAGCTGATTCAAATTAATCTATCTGTAGTCGAATGGTATAAGAGCTTGAGTAGTGGGGTAGTTGATTAGAAAATTCTTGAGATCTCTGTGGGATCGATCTCACGGACTTCAAATCCACTTTGTTACTTGTTCGACACATTGCACTTGGAATCATGGATCAACATAAAAAAAAAAAAGGAAATGTCTATTCTTGAAGAAACCATTTTATATCGTTATACTTGCAAGGGAAATATAATCAACAAGTTCCATGGCACTATTCTTTGAGGGGATTAGATAATAGTCCTTTGGTAATAGTGTCATAAAATTTGTATATCAATCTTTTGGTCAACGAACAAGTTTTTAGGCGCCGTTATGGGGATGAAAGAATTTGATGAATCGATATTCAGATGAAGGAAATGCTAATTTGGACATTTAAAGAAAGAACAAATTAGTTTTCAAAGTGAAGTTATTACACCCAGCCGCTAATTAACAAGCATATTAGAAATGTTTGTTGGCTTGATAATCCTATTGTGTGGTGTGTTTTATTTCGAGAAAGAGCTTTGTGCGTAGGAAACCGGAGACAACGTCACGGTCAGGCGGATCCCGAACTAAGAGAGAACACTCGAGAGCAGAAAAGCGAAAGAGGCGAAAAACTTCGGTATAGCGAGGATGAAGGCAGACGGTGAAAGGACAAAGGGCAGCGACGGAAGGCCTCCAATCACTGTTAATGGGACACCGAGACCAATATTCGAGGATGAATGTCTACAATCAACGACCCTCTGATTGTCACCGGTAACTTTGTTGAAGCCCGGCCAGCGATTACAATGGTTAAACAACAACAGGTTCACGGTCATCTGAAAGACTGATAGGCACACAGGAAGGTTTCTCGGGTTCTGGCTCTGAGTGAAGTTGAATGGGGTGAGACCAGGAAGGTCATAAAATTGCATTTATTCCCGTTTCTCCTGGGATACGACAGCCACATGGTATGAATCTACCATATGGTTCTGTTGATGCTTGCCAGGAGGGCTTGTAGAAACCTACTTGGGTAGATTCTTCCCCATCACTCACCTTAGGAAGAGAGAGAGATAATTGTGTTCAGACGGGGAAGATGAGAGCCTTTATCATAGCATGGAGAGATTCAAAGGTTCAGCTGAAAAGATGCCCAATGGAATAGATCTAGAGACACGAGATGGACATAGTGTATGTGCTCTCGACAAGCCACATCTAAGAGGCATTATTGATGCTTCATCTTTGTGGAACAGCATTCAGCGTAAAGTGCTGAAGAGGCAAGAGATCGTTGAGGACTGGCTAAATCTGATAGAAACTCTTTCAAGAGTTTTCAAAAGGTAAGTGGTAGAGAGAGGAGTCATGGGCTGAGCAAGATGAAACGGCCATGGAACTCAAAGTTAGATGCCATCCATGCATAGAATGGACAAGCAAGAGAGGAAGATGCTGCTTCCGCTGTGATGGAGGCGGTCAGAAGAGAGCTTATTGAGAGGAAGTGTTGATGTGCCTTGATGTTTGTGATGCGGGGAGGTTAAGTACTTGGGACAGAAGTTATCCACTTCAGACCAGTCTAACACCGCGGCGCTATCATCGACAGCCGGGAACCATGACAATTTTTCATATGGTGGAGGGGCCTCATGGCTGAGCATGGGCAGAATCCTCGGCCGGGGATGTCAGTGACCACGAGGTTCTCTTGACGTGAAGTGAAAATAAAAAGCGAGTACGGGAGTGGGGCTAACCATTTGAAGATCAAATGCACCAATTCTGGGGGCAGACGAAGCTGTTAAAACCTCCATGAGCAGTTTTACGTAATTAAGAGGCCTCAAGTACCAATTTCTCAATTTTGAGAAGACCACCTAATGCCTCCTGAACTTTGGAGACTAAATAGGAGCAGCTGGCTACAAACCTGCAAAACCCGGATGAAAGATACCTTTTCCGGTGACATGAAAGAAAAAGAGATCCTAAAGAAGCTGCATGTTGTCTGGCTCGGAAGTGGAAAACTTCAGAGAAAAAGACAGAAAAAGATGAGAAAGCAACAAGGGGAGATGAAGAGCTGAACAATCTTTGAAACAAACTGGAGAAAAGGAAAGAAAAGAAGGAAACAGGCGTGGGAGAGGGGAGCAAGAGAGGCCGGGACAATGCGCGGTCAACTCCACATAGGCTACAGAAATCAAAAGATAAGAAGGAACAGTTTGCAGATTTTGAAAACCTTCCAGTGGAGATCGTGTGCGCTGCGAGTGTGAAGTGACTGGGATGTACTTTTGCAGAAATTTTGAAGAGACATCTTTAGGCAGAAAGGAAGATTCTTGAAGGAGAAGATTGTGAGAACTTAGCCGCAGCAGTCATTTGTGATCAAGAAGAGACTGCAGAGGAAAAAGATGAAGGATCAGGGAGGCAGCATTCCTTGCCATTGGAGAGTTTGAGTTTGTGAAGCTCTCTGTGACTCGAATACCGATATCAATTTAATGCCCTATTAATTTGCCCGAAGTTAAGTTTGGAGGCCTCACTGCATTGCCTCAAATGGCGAGGATGGAACCTGGCAAAACTGAGAAGGGAATCACATGAAATGTATGCTTGCTGTCTCAAAGGTGGGAAAAGTTTATTTTCAGTTGACCATCCTCTTGGATATGGAAGAAGATTCACAAGTCCCTCTGTACCTTTGGGAAGGCTGATCTGGAGCAGCTCATCGACATGCGAAGGAATTCTCACTCTCGAGTTGGAGAAAGGGAGCCAGGTGACTTCAATTTAATCGAAGTTTGAGAATTCAGACATAGAAAGGAAGATATCAAGTCAATGAAGATGTATATATCGCTTGAATTCACAGTTTTTACTATGATTGTAATTCCTAACTTTCAATCAATGAAGAAGAGATGAATTTCAGTATCTTGAAAGGTTTTGATTAGTTTTTGCACATCAATTTACATTCTCTTGAAAAGTGATGAGTCTTGGCATGGTTGAAAAAAGGAGACAAAAAATGAAGAAAAAAGGAATTTCATTAAGAAACCGGTGAAGAAAGGGCTAGTTTTAAAGGAGTTTGCCAAGTCATTTTAAAGTATAACACCTGTTATGAAGAGCAAACCGGTAATAATTTACTAGACTTAGTGATGATGAGAGCAAGAGGTTCTTTGGAAATTTTAAGGAATGTAAGGTCTATAGCTTGGTCTATTGAAGAGTTAAAGGTATCAGTCCATCCAATATGCATGCACAAAATACTACTTTGGGAAGAAAATACAAAATGGCTTGGTGAACATCAAAGGCTGATCCATTAATGAAAAGAAGTAGTCGAAGTCACTCAAATAGTTGGTACAGTTTTATATGCAATTTCGGGCGGTCCTTGAGTTATCGGTCCATGGCACAGTTCGAAAAGATGGATTCTTGTGATGTAATGAAAGGAAATGAATTAATTCCAGCAAGAACGGTAGCCGGGATGGAGAGTATGCACATTGATTACGGAAAATTTGTTCGCAATGACAGGAAGATCATTTCTGCCTTCATTGATCGAGATGTTGGGCCAGTTAGCAGACACCCTCATTTTGTTTCTGGTGGGTATTAGGGCTACAACAGTTACCAGTACTGAGGACAGAAAAGACCACATTCACACTATGGTACACTTGCCTTGAGAAGGATGCCGTTTGGGCTGTCTAATCCTCTGCTACTTTCGATGTGATGTGATGTTCTAGTTTAGTTAGAAGAAATCATGAAATTTTATGGATGACTTCCACGATTGTATGGAGTCTAGTTTTGAACAATGTTTTGAACAACTTTGGAAGCAGTGCCAAGATGCAAGGACAAGCGACTATACTAAATTGGAAAAATGTCATTCATGGTAGAGGTATTTGTTCCCAGTACATAAAATTTAACTCTGAGGCTAGAGTGGACCCGATCAAAATTTCCATTATCAAAACCCTTGCACCTCCCACAATAGTAAAGGGGATAGGGTTTCTTAGATCTGGATTTATGGGAGATTATCAAGACTCTGAATAGCCAAGACCACTATCTGATTGCTAGAAGGACCTGAGTTTAATTTTGATGATTCTTTGCAAAAGTACGCCTTTGAAGAAATCAGATCAGATTGGTTCAAGCACCTATCATGCATTTGCACAGAGTGAGATCGGGGATTGAAATAATGTGTGATGCGATGATTTCGCAATGGGGGCTGTATTGAGAGCAAAGAAAGAAAATATTCGAGGCATTATCTGTATGCTAGCGGAACCTTCAATGAAGGACAAGAAAACTATTCCACCTTCAAGAAAGGAGATGCTATGAGTGTTTGTGAGAAATCATCCTCATATGTTTGGGATCCCATGTTATAGTTCACACGGATCATCACTGACCATCAAATATCGATGTCAAAAAAAGGGAAGTATGAGGCGATGGGTGTGAGTCTTTTACGCTCTTGCCAAGGATTAGTCGGAAATTAAAGATGAGGGTGTGACATGTGATGGTGATCTACTTGTCGATGAAAAGAATAGAGCAAGGAGGCGGGGAATTAGCAGAGGAACTTCCCGGATGAAGCATTTGTTTTAGGTGTCATTTCGAAGCTTCCATGGTATGTTGATATTGTGAATTACCTAGCTTATGAAGTAGTTCCTCGGGAGTCGACTACCAGAAAGAAAGCTCGGGTGACGGCGGGTACTACATCTGCAGGATGACCCCACTGCTATTTTAAAGAGGTGCTAACATGATTATCGAGAAAGTGTGTGCCAGAGGAAGTGAACAATGTAAAATCTTGAATGAATACCATGCGTCGCATGAGGCATTTTTGGAAAGAACGTCTGAATACTCCAATGCAGTTTTATTTTCTCTTGAGAGATTGTATTTGAATAAGGTCAAATTGTGTGATAGATGCCAAAGATTAAATATCGATGCGAAATGAAATACCTAAGGTATATTAAGTGGTGCAAATTTTTGATGTATGAAGGAATAGATTTTATGGGACCATTTATATCATTTGGAAACTTTGTATATCACTGTGTAATTGGATTATGTTCCAAATGGGTGAAATAGTAGCTTGTCCAAGAAAGGAATATTATAATAGTTGTGAGTTTCTTACAAGAATATTTTCAACAGAGACTTGGACACGAGAACTATTATTAGTGATGGGAAGCCATTTACAAACAAAATATTTGCACAAAACTCATGGCAGTATGAGATCAAGCATATAGAGTCTAACATCATCCCAGGACCAATGGACAGGGCAGATATTTTTCAACGGGGGGAGATTAAAAGAATCTGGAAAATACTGGGTTGACGGGAAGGATTGGTCATTTGAGCTTGTTGATGCCTTTGGACTTGAGGACTGTTCCATGAACTCATTGGAATGTCCCCATACGAAGTTATCTTTGGCAAACCATATGTCTACCTCTAGAAGCGGGAATAAAGCTATGTGGGCCATCAGAAGCTGAACTTTGATTTAAAGCTGAGGAAGAGATTGCTCAATGAAAATGAACTAGAAGAAGCGAAATGAAACTGACAATGCTAGAATATCTGAGGACAAAACAAAGTAGCATGATCAGGAGGTTATGAAAGAGTTCGAGACGGGAGAGCAGTTCTTCTTTTAACTCTAGATTGAAGTTATTTCAGGAGATTAAATCGAATGGAGTGGGCCAGCCACACAGTGATGTCAGCCATTTGGAAACGATATTTGTCAAAAGGCCCGATCTTTGAGGGAAGATTGAGTCAATGGATAGTGACCATTATCAAGCGGGGAGGAGAAAGCGGAAGAGCTCAGTGGTTCATTAAGAGAATCGAATAGCAAGCCCGACTAGGACTGGCCCGAAGCCTGTGGTATGGGGCTGACCATTAGAAAATTTCGATTCGATTTTAGACTTTGATTTTTTAAAATTCACCTTGATTTTGTTTTCTTTGGTTCTTATATGTGGTCGTTAGTACTTGAGTTAATTTTGTTTAATTAAATCCTTTAAAATTTTCTGATGCTTATGCGGCCAGCTCCGGCCGAAGAAACGAACTCGGTCTGACTCCTATGGCCGATTCCACCGGGAAGACGGCGAAAGGGATGTGTTCCTCCTACATAGAATTGTTAAAATTTAATAGAATACATGTTTGAATTCTTGTATCTGATAGTTTAATTGAATCTGAGGAATTTGCGGGTGATCACAAATAGTGAAAGGTATCTGATGCCATTGCAGTTTATGAGGCAATTAGGACTAGGTCGTGACAAAAACTTATGTCGCGACAAAAGCTGAAGGCTCGCACGAGAAGGATGATGTTAGTGACTCGGTCGATGCGGAGGAAGAGCAAGAATGAGGTCGTGACGGGGTATGTCGCGACGAGGAAATAGAGTCATGACGGAACATTTGGGTAGCTTGGCGAAGCAAGTCCTTCAAAAGAGTGGTGAAATTAGCGACAACTTAATAATGTCATGAGATGCACGATGTCTGTGACAGGGATGACTTGTCCTCCCGCGGATAATTCATGTCTGTTATCAAGAAAGTTTTCTTGAGCAACTTTTAATTTGCCCTAAATTTAATGACACACAATAGCAATGAAGTGAAATTAACGACAAGCGCAAATAAATGAAACAATAAATAGCCCACAATCGTAATTGAATTATAAGCTGTTGAAACTCAGCAATATCATTTTTTCCTTGGAAATAGTTCAACTTTTCAACCAGCGTATTCACGATTTTCAAATCTCACAAACCTAGATCAGAACCTTCCTGCCGACCTTTAATTTCTCCTGACCAAGTAGAGCTCAGTCCTCGTCCCAAATCAGAGAATTGAGTCAAGTGGAGGAGCATGCTCAACCCAAAGGGAGGTTCATGCGGAACTCCTGAGGTGGAGGGCGGGCCATTGAACAACCTGAAGTTCAATGAGATTTAAGCGACTGGAGGAGAGAAAGGGGAGGGAGGCAACAAGAAGGAGGGAGGGATGACTTCATTTCAGAGGAAGCATAGTATGGAAGAGAGCACTATGCGGGAAGGGTTTATAGGGAAAGGGGATTCGGTCATCTCACTCTCCCAGTTCAAAAGAAATTTGATAGAGCAAGAGTGGAAAATTCTGCCAGGCATCAAGAAAGCAGTTATCACGGCCCGGTTAACAGAATTTCTCATGACTACTTAATTGGCCGAGAAAGGAGAACTACATTTTTAAGGTCGGAGGGGTTTTGGGTTCCATATGGAGTTGAGACTATAAATGCAATGTCACCGGAATGGAGGGTCAAAAGCATGGATCAAAGTACAAAGAGATGTGAAAGCCCTAGCAAGTGAAAAGATATGACGGGAGATTTGACGGATAGCAACAGGTGAAATCAGAGGAAAGGTGAAAGAAGGAGTGTGATGAGGAGATCGACAGGGAAAGCCCAGTGCTGGTTTATTTTAGAAGCCGGTTAAGTTCTGACATCTCTGCATAGTAAAAAGAGAGAACAAGAAGCGATCCATACTCACATGCCATCTGAAGGAGCTATAAAGAATTTGAATCTTCATGACTAAGTATTGTAACTCATAATGAAATATCATGAAATGAGGCTGATTCACTTTTAGCAACCATCACCAGAGGGTTATGTATAAGAATTTTAGAGGTGTGAAAGGAGGATTAGTGAGGGAAAGAAGAGTGCCCAGTAGCTACCCACCACCATTCAACCTTGTTGGATAAACAAGGCCAAGAGATTGAAGAAAAGGGTCATAGTGGAAACTTGAACTACTTTGGAAATGAAGGAGAATACAAGAAAGAAGAGAAGCTCTTGGGTTGAAGACAAAGAAGAGCGAAATCGAAACACAGCGGAAGGGAGCACACCTGTACTGAAGGACATGACGGATGAAGAAGTCTATAGATTTCACCCACCTTTGTGACTCTCCCGATGAGGCTTGGGGTGGAAGAACCCGGGAGCTGCAGAGGCCGAAGATAACGAAATAATTGAGATACCATTTCTATCTGAGAAAAAGTGGCTGGAAGAAAGAAGAAATGGAGCATTCAGAAGAGTGGAAAGATGTGTATGAAAGTGAATTGAAAGAAGAGAAGAGATCCAGCAGTGGGAGAGAGGCCCGACGAGAAAAGAGGAGGAAAAGTGAATGAGTTGAAAGAGAAAAAGAGACGAGAAATGGAAGAGAAGTTAAATGAGAAGGAGGAGCGGCTTAAAAGTCCGACATCAAGAAAATTTCAAAAAGGGGAAGAGACCAAGATCTACTGAAAAAGCTGCAGCTTAGCCATGAATCATTCTACAATGTCCGGTGTAGTCGAGACTCGACCTCTACAAACTTGTCAAGAAGGGATGCGAACAAAAAGCCAAGACAAAGGAGCATATCAAGGAGTTCAGATTCCTTTATGTAATGGAATTTGATAGGACTTTCAGAAGAAAGATGATAGATAGAGATATAAAGTGCTTGATGACAACCAATTCTGAAGAAAAAAATTAAGGTTTGGAGAAAACTTGGATTTGATTAACCTTAATTTATCAAATTTTAAGAAATTAATATTGAAATGGAGAATACAATGAACAAGAAGTGAAACTTGGTCAAGGCAAGATGATTTGAATAAAAAGTTGATCACCAATAGAACTGTTCTTGAACAAATGGAAAGCAAGTGCCAAAAATTTGAAGAAAGGAGGAATGAAATAAATTCCCCCAAGTTCAACTAAAAACTGGCAGCCCTTGATGCGGATCCTCCAGACATCTTTACTTTCACTTCCTCGAAAAGAAAAAACCTTCAAGATGACTCATCCATCTCTTATCATTCTCGACTGTTGATTCTCGCTTTTACACGAAAATCTCATGAATAAAATAAGAAATTTGTTTGATGTTATGTTGTTTGATCAAATTATTGTGTTTACTTTTTGCTTTAATTGTTAGAAGAATAACAGTAAAATTAGCTCGATAATGAAAATGATGACATATCATAATATTAGCTAATTGATTAGAATAGACTGAAACACAACTAGGTGAAAAATAAGGGGCTAATGGCACATGGTGAATTGAAGCACAAATTTATAAGTGATTTAATTTAGTTGATATCCCGAATTAAAGAAAGTGTAGCCTGATGAAGGAGCAAAACATATTTTAGGTTTTGAATTATAAGCAGGTTGCTTGAAGAACTTGGTGAACCTGGGATCAAATAAAATCCTAAATCAACTGAAGTGAGTCCAAGGACATCCTTAGGGTTATTCATGATTAACCAAAAGAGTTCCTAGAACTTGTTGAATTGATCAGGAGGAGTGCATCTCGTGTCCCTGACTATGAGAAATGATGCAGGCTATCCTTGGCAGTTTGAGCCTTTCTGGCCACCATTGTTGCTATGCTTTTTACATACACCTAGCTCTAAATTTGAGCCAAAGTAGTCCCTATCTTCAAAACAAGCAATTCTGAAATCCCAAGCCATCCTTTATAACTAATCCTCCAGTAAATAACATAATTACCCAAGAAACTCAAGGAGGAGGAAGAAATAAAGTTTGGGTAATTATATTTTGAGAACTAAAGGAGAAATACAAGAAAAGGGTGAAGAAATGACAGATCTAAAAAGCAAGGAGAAACAACGAAAGAAAAACTTTAAGGAAGAAAGTTTTGTCTCATGACTAACTCTTGACAAATTAAGTTCTTAGGGTGTTTCAACACCTAGTACCTAATACTTAATGGTATGGGTTACTAACCCAAAAGTTACTTAAAGAGTGTTAGAAACTCAAAAGACGGGAACATTGGACCCTATGAAAGTGGCAGAGGAAGAGTTCCAGCAATGAAGCCACTAGTAGGGGAGTTGGACAAGTTTTAAACACCAGGTGAAGGGATTACTGAAGATGAGTTTGAAATGACCAAGAAGTTGCAAGGAAGGAGGCAACAGTTAAAGTATGAGAAGAAAGGAGTTTGGAGTAATCTTAACCTAAGAGTTCCAATCTCATCCTACTGCCCGTTGCCCAAAGCCCTAGCTGTACAGCTTTGAGAAAGACACAGGCCCGATCTTGAGAGGTTGGGAGCTACCCTATTAGTGGAGATCAATATGAACAACAAGCGTATGGGTTGGAAGCTATTGAGAAAAGGATCAAGCGTGAAGGGAGCCTACGGGGTTGGGGCGACTCACTAAGATTGAGGGAAGAAGACCCAACCTCTCTGAGTGAGGATCAGTGTACTCAATGTTTATAAAACAAATTCAGCAATTTTAGTTGAATATTTTGATTGAGGTAGAAACTAACCTTTATCACGGACTTGAGGCTAAAATGTCCACAATAAGCCGAGATGCAATTTTAGTTTTCAATTAAATTGAAGTTTTGCAACTGCAAGACAAAACAGAAAAATGTCCGCTTTTGTTTGGACAAACAAATCTTTCTTTCTTTGCTTGAGGACAAAGCGAATTTTAAAGTTTAAAGGGACTGTGACCGCAGTCCTTCTATTTTTCAGTCCATTTTCTAATTTATTTTACAATTCTAAAGGAGTAGGTTTGTGTCTTGAGAATCTGAACTATGGCCTTTATCTGATGGAATTCAAAGCCGAGAAGTGCAGGGTAAAGGGAGCTGGGAATCAATGGTGACAGATGTGTCTGGGCCAGCTGGAAGGAGTGGCCGGGGAGGAACCAAAGGATTAAAGGGGTTTTGATGTGGGTGAGAACCCCTTTCACCGGCGATCGCGAGAGATACATGTTGAGGTTGCAACTACAAGCTCCGATCACAAATGAGAGGCGTGAAATTGAGAGACCAAAGCGGGGTACGAAGCGTGAACTCAAAGTCAAGCAGCCGGGGAATTAAGTAGAAGAAAGAGACATGATATCAGCGACATCGTGAGAGGAATCCATGACCGAGGAATTAAACCGATAGTGGACAATGGTCATGCGACACCATGAGTGGCGAAGTGACAATTAGTGAACATTTATGTCTCGCAACACTTCGGATCTGATATCTTGTTTTATCCAACTTAGCTGATAAAGCACGATCTACATTTCATGACTTACAAAGAAACAAGATGTGACCATCATCGGCTAAGAAGGCAGCGACATCATTCAGGTAGTGCCGACATGGGTCCTGGCCCCAGAAAGAGGTCGTGACCAAAGATCCGAAGCTGTGGCGACACGTCAACCTCCACCGAGGAATCCGCGACATCCGTCATTGGTATGACCATGGGTTATGAAGGTCAGCGACAACACACCGGGATTTGTCGCAGAAGTGACATCGATTCTGAGCTTGAGGGACGCGAGCATCATTAAGCCGATCGACAGCCGGAGAAAGGAACCGGAGATCACCGACACATATAAAGAAGTTGAGCATCTGTTCACACACACCTCATAAAGAAGACCCCCGGGAAGGGTCGCGACAACATTATTTGTCGCGACATCAAATATCTAAGGGGGTAAAGATGCCGACCGTCATGTGTCGCGATCAGTTCAAAGAAAAGTGTGACAGATCGTTGTCCAGCGACATTAGTTTCCCGCCAAAGACGTATCGCGACCAAAACAAGAACGCGACAAAGGCCCCGAGACCAACGAGAGGTGCCGAAACAAAGGGTGATAATACGCGACCTCCAGCCGACAACTAGGTGATTAGCGAGAAGTCGAGTGCATGCGAGTGGGACCCGGCAGGAACCCTATAAATATCATGGCTTCTACGAGAGAGCAGGCAGACTCTTGGCGACTTGAAGAAGAAGGATGCGGGTTCAGGCTCACATATTTAATTTTCTTTTCTTTCTTAGTTTTTTTATTTTTAGATAGTTAAATATTTTTGTTTTTAAATTTGGATACGAGCGTTAGTGTTAGGGATTTTTAGTGAATGAGTTTATATTTTCTTCAGAATGTATACGGGATTTGTTTGAATTCCAAACAAATTTTTAGTTTCGAACTACAGGTTTCCTGACTCTGGTGGTTTTCTTGATCAAAAGCAAAGCCAGTATATGGTGTAATCAGGTGGTTTAAAGCGACTTCCATTGTGATGACTCTATCGTCGAGAAATTATCTTTCACGCATAATTTTTATTCAAAATGATCTTTGAGACTTCGGTTCTCAATCGCTGGTTTTTTGTTTATTTTTATTGAATTGATCCCAATATGGTCATAGCCTACCCATGTGGATTATTATCTCCAAAGCTCACGATTTCAAAAACCACATGAGTGACACAGGGAAGGCATTCTGAGAGTGACAAGCAATTAAGTAGACTGATATCTTGAACTTGCTATTGGTGATTTAATATGTATACGTGATTAGGGTGATGAAATCTTTCGCGGAGGGCGAGAATGAGTTAAACGGTTATCCGAATTTAAACATGTGAGAGAAAGTTAAACCTAGATTGAATGGCAAATTCAATCCCGTAATTATGAAGGATCCTAATGAAGGAAGAATAGAGTTGATTTCTGGTACCCCGAGGAAAAGAACTAGGTATAGTGTAAATATTACAATGACTATAATTTGGGAGCTGGGTTTGGTCTAGGGTTGTGGGTATAGTATTAAAGAAAAATAAAACGAAGCCGGTGGTAGTTATCTAACCCCTTGTCTTGAAGCGGTCGAAGTTGATGATGAGCACAGTGGAGTGTGGAAGATCCAGCGCACTTTCATACTCCTTGGACTAGTTTTAAATCTGTGGTTCATGAGAGGCAAATGCAGTGCTGATAAGAAGATTGATGTTTCTATGGCTTTATTTCGATTGTGCGCTTGTAGATAACGATTCGATCTAAATTTGTTATTTTATTATTCGGTATTCGGGTGTTTATTTATTAATAATTCAATTCTTTTTAGTTTTCATTATTTTAAGGCTTTAAAGCTGATTCAAATTGTCTATCATAAATAAAATAGTATAGGCTTGAGTGAGTGAGGGTAGTTGATTGAAATTCTTGAGATCTCTGTGGGATCGATATCTGGACTAAATCCTTTTTATTACTTGTTCGACACATACTTGGAATCTGGATCAACATAAAAAAAAAAAGTATCTATTCTTGAAACATTTTATATCAGTATGCACTACAGGAAATATAATCAACAGGTTTCTTGCTATTGTACGGGGATTAGCGATAATGATCGCTCAAACAATAGTGTTATAAATTTAATATATGTCTTAGTCGACGAACAATAGTCAAACCCCGACAACCAATCCAGTGCATGTGTTGCCGTACTCAGCGAACTTCGTGCATGTGAGACGACACTCACCATGCCCATGTCTTGGGCCACGACCTCCGACCGCGTCTGAGTGCCCGGTAAATCAATACCAGTGGTCCCGACTCCCGTCTCACAGCTTAGTGGTCTATTGGCGATATTTATTTGTCGTTTATTGTCTTTTAAGCCCAGCGAAATTTTAGTCTGCGCGAGTCTCTTCACACCACTCTAGACAATTTTTCGAACTTTGTGATGGATCGTTGTCTAGCTGGGTTTCAAGCTTTTCACTGGGGGTATCATCTAGCACTACACGAGCACATTTCATTTTCCATTTACGTTTAACAGCAGCGGAACTCAATTAGACTAGTCATTCCCAAAGCCCACATGATTCAACATAAGTGGTACCATGCGCACTAATGTAATTAATTACACTTTTAACTAATGTGATACAGATTGTATACCAAACCGAACCCGTGACCAATGTGTGAAGACCTCTGCCTTGGACATTCTACAAGTACAACTGTGTGTGTTATAAAATCATGTCTGAATCTTTGCATTTCATATATTTAACATACATGCAGTCATATTAATATTCCATTTCAAATCATTTATATAAGCATCTTCATCTTTTCTATCATTCGATTCGTTTCAGCTATCGACATATCATTCAGCATGTATTAAATAATTCCAACCGTATTCACTTGACAAGTAATGCCATAATTCACATTCTGGGCCAAGACATGAAGTATATGATCATCTTATTAATGCATGTAATTATTTCATCTTCATCTGCATATATTTCACATTGGGTATGTCATTGAATTTGCTGATACACATTAGTCACATTCGACCATAGAAGTCGGCCGTAGCAGCACCGGAAATATTCGGACTTAGTCCGAAGAAAGTCCGATTACATGTCCACGCGAAACATCGGCACGCTGATTCCACCTTTCATTCCATATACGGTCCAAACGTTGGTTCTGAGCCAATTCAGAAACATAGTTACTGGAAACGAGCGGACCATTCCTCAAGCTATGCTGTGACCAGCCCAATGTTAGCCTATCTATTTGGTTGAACTTTATGTTATTAAATTCTAGATATGAGCTTTAGTAGAGTCAGAATGCGTAAATCGGATTAGGACTGAGAAAGTTATGGCGTCAGTTGTGGCCGTTCACAAGGGTGTGTGCGGAGGTGGGCACCACCCCCATTGCCATTAACAGGATTTTTGCCATCCGAACCTGATGTTCGATCTCGGGCGATCCGAAACCACGTAAACCGTGCGGCCATCACAATAATAAACAAACCCACCCTGTGCATACAAGTCGCGGAAAACGACGAAACCCGTGAAGCGCCCCACACGACCCTGGCGTAAAATAACAATGTAGGAGAAACCTACACCTCTTGTAGCCTTGATTAAGGTTCTTTGATCTGTTTCCTTCTTGAAACACTCCTTCCTCTTTCTCTTTCTTTTTCCTCTCACCTCCACTCTTCTTCTCTTTTCTTCTTTCCTTTCTCCGCTCTTTCTCCCTTCCTCTTCTTTCTCCTTTCTCTTTTCCCACCTTTCCTCCCCTCCTTTCTCCTTCCCTCCTTCCTCTTCTCCTTCTCCCACGGACTGATCAGACTCTCCCTTGCTTCTACCAGAGCCCATGTGAGCCCCTTATATAGGTGCGAGGCCATGCATGTTGACACATGGCAGCCTGTGTGTCACACACATAACTTGCCATGTGTCCACATGCATGCCTTTGTCATGCATTGTGATACATGACTTTCCATGTGTCACCATGGTTCACCATGTAATCTCTCTCCATGGCTCGCCATGTGTCGCACCCGATTCGGTCGGACCCGATTAAGCGAATCAGACTAGTTGGCGTGAGGACCATATCTTGGGACTCTTTACTAATCTTTTTTTCAAAGCCGACATGCCACTGTGGGTATGGCCATCTATATGAGATAAATATAAGTATACATATCAAAAGAACTACCGTGGGAATTGGTGTCCATCAAAAAATCTACATTTATCGGTCCATTACAAATACAAGCGTACTTTACATTTATAAATCGGAGCCTGGAACCTATAGTGAACCCTTACAGTGTGTTGGCTAGCTATATGCGGATGTTTTTTGGGCGTCTCCTGGATCTACGAATTAAAGCAGTGCTAACTTTACGCTTAGTGAGAGCATATCTATGCTTATCTTGATACACATGTGCATTTAGACTGAATGCGATAACATATAACGAGAAAGCAGAGATATCAAAATCTTCATGAATTCTATAATCCAAATATGCTTAGGTCGAGATCATATTCAAACAAAAGCTTGGAGCATATCTGATATGGGCATCCGTTTGCGATCTCTTTTACATGTATCCTGGCTTTCTGTGAGTTTTAGTCATTTCTTATTCATGTCTGTTTACATGATACGTCTGCCTTGTGACTTTCTTGAGAATTTTATCTCAATAGGAGTATAGAGTGAGCAGAATACCAGTACCATCAGTGACGGAGCTGGTCCTTTTTATTCAAATTTGCATGGTTTATGTTCCATGACTTTATTATACAAATGAACTTATAACTTGTATGCGAAGGTACATTAGGATCCTGTCTTGGTTCATATCTCGAAGGACACATTCTTATTCTATTCTCATATACGATATTGAACTTCCATATACTTAGACGGAGGTACTTATTCATACTCATATTTATCTCAAGCTTCTGTGATCTCCATAGGGTTACAAAACTTATGCTTATCTGGAGATGCCTGTCTGGGTATATAGCCTGTATGGAATTCGCTCATTGGGTTCTGAGAGATATTAAGGAGCATTATGTGCTGAGTATGTGGACATTCTTATGTGGAAGTACCGTGCATTTCTTGTTCCGTCTCTCCCAAAGAGCCTTTTACTTGTGATATCAAACTTATCTTATACTCATAGATTACCAGTGAAGTACTCTTTGAATTTATCCTTATCGGGCTTATACGGAGAGATACGATGGAGTACTACAGAGACAGTGGAAATACGAAGTACGTGAATTTTCATAATGATGGGGTGTCGGATCTTCTCTTATTCTTTATTCAGAGTCTCTTATCATAAGCGGTTTGACTACGGATAATCATAAAAGTGGTGAGACATGACACATTAAGTACCCTAGGTACAATACGAGAAATGCCCAGTGCGTGGCACCAGAATCTGCGTCTTGACGAAGTGTCGTAGCACTAATCGGGAGTACCAGTACTAAACAGCGTGCCTTGCGTAACGAGGTGACGTAACACTAACGAAGTGTGGAAGCATGATCATATGTCTTGTCATTGATAACCGGTCTTGTGGTCCATACAGTACTCGTGTTCTACGAACTATCATTTTTATTCTTTCTTCCTATACTCTACATATCAAATCTCATTATTCTTATTTCTTTGGTTATATCTATCTGTCTTTTCTTATCTGTATGAACTTCCAGTTGACTTTAACTTCAAACTCTTCAGTACATAATTTTAAAAATCAAATGACAGATGTGGATTACGAATGTCATTAAATATTACCTGGGTTAGATTCTATGACCTCGATAGAAGTTCCAGTAGAGTCCAAGAACACTGGAGTCCTAGGAAGGAGTTATGCACATTTGCAGAGCGAAAGAGAGAATCAGCAGCGCAGAGCTGCCGTGTGGCAGCAGCTTCACTGTCTTTTGTCTGTTTTCGGACTATTAAAGCTCAAAGTTGGCAATGATCTATGGTTGGATTCTGAATAGAGTTCTTTCCATGAGTCCAGAACTTTTAAAAGCAGATCTATGAAGAGTTATGCATTGCAAGCCGGAAGAAAATCCAGCAGCTTGCAGCAACTGTACTTGTGTAGCAGCAGCCTGCTCTGTCTTTTGTCATTTTCCCGGACTTATATGAGAAGCTGAGTTGTATCAGCCTCTATGGTTGGATTATAGACTCAAGGGCTTCCAGAGTCCAAGAACACCCAAAACAGGTTGGACGAGAAAAGTTGTGTAGCATCAGAAAGTTGGAGGTTAACATTTGTGCAGGGCCACTATGACGTAGAATCCCCACTTGGCAGTCTGAGAGGATGCCATGTGACTCCGTGCACATGATTTCGACCAGAAACCATCCGGAACAACCCTTGTCCACTGGAAAGTGACAATATCTCAGTTTTAGACCACATGATTATGCCTGGGCTCTGGCACCAGTATCTACAATCAGTCCCAATTCACCCCAAAAGTAGGAATAAACCAACTTCCATATCCATACATGTTACAAATCATCTCGAAGGGGAAGATTTGTACTCTAACAAGTAATTTCCTCCTCTAACACCTAAAATCTTAGCTCAATGGGGATTTCATACTTAAAAGTCACAAATTCACTAACCCACTAACCATCCTTACAAACCACAAAAAGCTCTTGGTTTCCATGCATAAAACCTAATATAAAATCTAACAAAGTCTATACAAAATCACACAAAAGTAAAACCACAAATCCGAAGAACCTGAGCAGGTGCAAATCTATACTCCACATACATATTCTATATAAAACCAAGGATCCATTACCAAATTCCATACAGAATCATACCAAACTCAAAATCATGCAAGTCATGTATTCATATAAACTCCAAAGATCCATACAAGTTCTACTTATCACGCATTCACACGTGAATTCATGTTTCTTATTTTCATTGCCCTCATTCTGTTTTCATATGCTTGTACAGTATGATATCTATGTATTTTACATCATTTATATATTATTATTCCTTTATGAATCTACTTTACTCAGAAATTGGAATCATTCAATTGACATCCAAACTAAAATTATTACATTTTATGTCAACTAATTGGTTTCATAGATTTTGCAGGACAGTTTGTAATATTCATTTCTGATCACCTAGTCTCCATATTTGACACTGGTTCTTTGTACTCCTTTAAACTGAGTTCTAAGGATTCTCCTCCAACTGGAATTGCAATCAGGCACCAAAACTCAAGTTACGTCGAAACAACCCGGACTACTCTATGATCAAAACTGAAGCAGAATTTGGCTTGCACATGGCCCCAATTTGAGTGAATTAATGGGCCACTTAGAGGCAGAATTTTAAGGTACCTATTTGAAGATGTTTGGTTCTCCTTGAAGTCTATTTTAACCAGCAACTTGAATCACTCAAATCGGATAAGAAATGAGCTATGATTATGGCTAAAGGCCCGAAAACTGGTCGAACTGGAAAACGGAATTTTCACCTGCAATTTTTACTCTTACTGTACCCGGTACATGTGTTCAATTACCCAGGAATGGGCTTACGCACTTTTTCTGTGTTTTCTGCCAATTCAACTCTATACTTATCTTACACCTCAAAACCACACAAGTGCATCTTAAATCTCAATTTCTCAATTTTATAATTAAGTCTTCTTTACCTGTATCTTTCTTTAAAACTATTCATAATTTATCCCAAAACCATTCTAATATGAGGTTATAACCCATACACAGCAGAGCTCTGGTAATTTAGTTAGGGTTTGTTCCAAACCCTAATAATTTCTTGCCATTGGAACTATCAGATTCATCCTCAAGAGGATTTCATATACTTCTTGCTCTTTGGGTTTGTCACCTTACTTTCATAGTGTGGTTTTGGGATTGAGCCTAGTGACCTAGGTTTGGGCAGATAATAATCATGCAAAACCAAGATCCATACCAAATCTCACTTAGAATCCATAATCGAGTTAGTTTCCATACCTTTTTATCATGGGCTTCTCTTCTTCTCCCTCTTCTTCTTCTATGCTTATCTTTCTCTTGTATACTGTCCTTCTCTTCTCTCCCTATATGGTTTCTATCTCTTTCTTTTTTGGAGACCAAATTTGATCTTCTCTTATCCATGTTTGTTAGGCCATGTTTGTGAGTCAAAACTCATTTTGCTTTAACTTTCTCATTTTTGCATAAACCCCTTTAACTGTTATTATTTCTATTTCATCTACTCACAATTACCTTGAATCCATAACTTAATAAATTTCTATTTTGGCATCAGTCTGTAACTTATGATAACTTCTGAGTCCTACTGGACAATTTATATTTATCTTAAATCTTGCTAAAATTCAGGTTCTCTCAGTTTCATGTTTGCATTTAGCTCTGAAACATTCACTAAATTACGAAAAAACACAGATACCTAAACATTAGTATCATTGCTGGTGTCTTTGGGAGTATTACACATGTCGTCGGAGCACGCGTTTTTCTCGAAATCGTGAAGTTAGACTATCTCGAAATTCAGCGAAATTTGGTAAGGTAGCTAATTTTTCACGAGACGATTCTAACGGTGCAATCCATTTTTGTCATCGAGATCTAGAAAAATCCAACTTTCTCGGACTATTTGATAAATTCTGGGTTTGCCCCTTTTATCGAAAATTGATTAAAATTTTCATGGAATTCTAAAACCTCTATCAATTCTCCATAAAATTCAAAAAGAGACTTGTCATTTTGTTTATGATGAAAGATCTTTGATTCAAAAGTGAAAACATAATGTTCATCACTTCATCTTAAAAACTTTGATAATGCCTCCAGTTCTTGAAGTAGAGAGATGGCCTCATCAACTTCATAATTTCGGGCTCATGGACATTAACAACATCACTTCACCTTTTGATTTTCAGCATACTGCATTTTATAATAATCTCTGATTCTTTTGGTTGTTTTTATTTTGAATGTGGGAAGAGCGCGCTGCAGTTGGCAATATGCATCTCACGGTGTGACCCAAACATCATAGTTTGATTAGTCAAAATAATCCATGAATTAAACACATTAAATTAAAGAAAACAATATAATTTTCACTCATCTTATCAATAAAACTGATCACTCAATCTAGAGGTGTGACTTGAAGCGACATAAATAATAATAATATTAATAATATAATATGTAATAATAATATATAGCATGAGATAGTAACAAGATTTTCTTGATGTTGTTCTCCGGCGAATGAATCGACGCAAGAAAAATAAAATAAGTTGACTTTGCTTGAGAAGAGAAAAAAACAAGAGGACACTTGAAGGTTCTTTGTGGATTATGCTTGCAAGTGCTCTTCAGTGGCGGGAAGTGGTGTTCTTCTAGAATTGTGGTATTAAAGTTGTGAGAAAAAACCCCCAAAAATTTCTTGCTTTCTCATTCATAAGGCTTTGGAAAGAGAAAGAACAAGACTCACATGTGTATGTTCTATCTCCAATGCAGACATAAAGGCTTTCACATTCAGATCAATCGAGGGGGCTAAAAAACAGTTTTGAGATGGCTCTGATATCATGCTCAAATTGAGTGGTGTAATATTTTTATTAGTATTTTTTTTTAAAATATGTGATCAAATTTATAAGGAAGACCCTTTTTTATATCATTCTCAATTATAGTTTCTACCCGTCAAACTAAGTAAAAAATAAAAAAATCACAAGAATATATGGAAAAACAATGTTTTGAAAACTTTCCAAAACTCAACATAACATGGTTTAAATAGATCAACATTATATATGTGCAGGTAACAGTGATGAGAGATTCTTGCCAACTCTGTAACATTCTAGGATTAATTGGATGGTAGCATTATAGAATCTCCTAACTGCTGCAAGAAAGGAAAGGACCACTACCACATAAATTAGCCCAATAAGTAGTTATATATGTAGATTATGTCATAAGCGTATATAAGCTACTCTGGTTCTCTATTCACCTTAATTGCCAATCTACCAACACTTTCTTCTTTCAGCTATTGTCCTGAATAAATCTTGAGAGCACATGCAGTTTTTCATCAATGATCTTTTAACACTTCTAAAAAGAAAATTTCTTGACATTTGCTTTCATTCACTCATAGATTTCTTTTTTTTTTTATTAGATTTCATTAATTTGTTATTTGCTCTGTATGGTTTTAAGTATCTTTGGTGTGTTATAAGAATTGGATAGAGATAGCAATTGGACGAATTTGGAACGGGTTACACCTATACTATCTTGTCCAATTCAGATCAAACCATGTCCAGGCCGGATGTGATAATATTCCGTTCTTTATTTATATAAAGGTTAATAACAAAAGCTTGTCCGCCTGACTATGTTTAAGCTTTAACTAGTCCTAACCCTAACTTATATTACGGGATTGTATCAAATATGAATAAACAATATCAAAGAAATCAACACAACACTTATTATGTAATCAACAATCCAGGTTGTATCATCAACAATGATTGAAAATTAGTACCAAAAAAAATCGTTTGAGACGAAATTGGGAAAAAACGGTTTTAAAGATTCGCGAGAATAAAGAACTGAAAATAATCAAACTCCACTATTGCATCTACCGAATCCTAAAGCCAGCCTCGTTACAAGCTTCAGCACCAGCAGAACACGATCTCTTTAAGCAAAGACTTGTTTTCATATTAGGACTTGGATGGAGGAAGCAATGAAACCTTAAGAAAGACAAGATGGATGGAGAAGAGCCGGAAGAGAAGCCGAGGGCGGGCGCATTAACAATTACGGCTATGGCTCATGTGTAGAGGAGTTTCAATAATTTTACATTAAATTGATGAGTAGATAGACAGATTTTATAAATGTACGTACAAACAGGCTGAAACCAGAGCGTGGCAGATTGAATAATCCGATCTGGGTTTTTAAAAATATTCCTGAACCCGATTATAAAACTTCCATTCTCATCCCAATAGAGGAAGTGTGGGACGGGTTAGTCGGGTCACGTGAAAAAATTGTCATTCCTAAATTTGGAGGCTTCATGATATGAATTCTATATCTTTTTCTCTTTGTAACCTTTTATTTAATTTGAAGATTCAATATTGGTTTTGATGGGGTAGGAAACAGTAATGCAGGCAGGCGCGACTGGGGCGTGGCAAACCTCCAGCTAATGAAGGGTTGGGGCGCGGGCCGATCTGGCTCGATGCGAGGTGAGATCCCACTTGTGCTATTACGGACGGACCCCGGAGTTGTTTCCCACCACCCGTGTGAAGCGATATAGGCGTGAACTCATGCAGAAAATGCTTGATCTCCATAATTCGGCGCCCTGCAACGGATTAGGAAAAAGAATGCTATGATCACAGTTTTCTCCATTATCCCTTAACAGTCGGTCCATAATAAGGAAAAGGAAACTCCTCACCCAATGGGAGAGATACCGTATCAACGTCTAACAAGGAAAGTAGCCACTATTTCTCCTTATAAATACCGACCCATTCTACCAAAAAAAGGTATGCAATCATAACGCCATCAACAGTTGAATTCTTTCCTTTCAATTAGAAAGAAACTGACTTAGGCATCAGAGAGTTGGCAAGTGCACCCTCGCCGGACCATCCTTTCAATGCATGTTGCAGGTTATACAGCGGTCGATAGCGACTCGAGAAGATCCTACCCGTAACCGGTGTAGAAAAAACTTTATCGATTTGGCGCCGTCACGTGAGGCAGTCCTCATATAAAACTAAATTCTCAATGGCGATGGTATCGACCGCCGAGGCTGCCAGGTAGAGTCATACCGACTTCTAGGGCGCAAGACCAACAAGGCGACCTAGATGGCCGACCATGGGGGACTCTCGAAGCTGCGAGACGATCGCGTGAGATGGAGCACTTTCGTCTCACCAGCGGCGTTTTAAAGACCTGGGAACTCACGAGACGGATGCGCCGCCCGCGGGAAGAACAAGCGACACTGCTGGCGTTCGAACGATGAAGGTGAAACTAGCGAAGCCAAGGGCATGACCTTTGCAAGAACTACCACGGAGAGGATTACGATGAGAGATGCACGGTAGGAACAATAGAGTAATGGACCCATCCTTTATCAGCGGGAAGCGGGAGCGATCATTGAGACAACGTTTCCAAGACATCCAACAGAGCTCCAGCCACATGAAGGCGCAAAAGGACAAGCTCAGTCACCATGGATACTTTGAGTAATAAGCAGAATCCCAGTTCATAGTGCAAGGGTACTACCTTCACTGAAGTTAAGTGCCTCGGATAAGAAAAGTTAGTGGACAAGAACCTGTAGACCACCTCGATACTTAGATGAATATCAAGAGCTACCACGGATACAAGACCCGTGAGTCACGAGGCCTTAGCTATCCACAGCTAAAAAGACTGACGTGCTTTGGTTCGGCGGGACTCCGCCATCTCGTCAATCATCCTTGAGAGATGTCCATCACACGTTCGTCTCACTTCGCCCGAGCTAGGACATGCGAGTAGAGCTATCACTATGAGCTTAAAAGTCATCTATTTTAAATCCATTTTCTGTTTAATTTTCTATCGAAAAGGAATAATTAATATACGAAATATGAAGAAACTCACCAATTGTTATTAAGCGAGTGTGAAAGAAAAGAAAGAAAACCGATGAAAAATGCGGCATTAATTGGAGTAAAAAATGGGGAAAATGGGCGAAATAGAAAGCAATGGTTAACTAAGATTTGCGATTTTGGAGCTTACCTGATCCGATTATCAGTGACATCGAAAAATTGAAGAAGTGATGCGGAATCGCGGCGGGGATCACAAGTCGACGGTGAGGATTAACCGAGACTTAAAGGGATTATGTGGCGACAACGCTGTTGATCTGGCGACAAAGGTTAATGATCGCAACAAGAGCGCCGCCGAAACTATGACAAGTTTAAAAAGATGGCTGTGACTTTAGTTGATGTCGCGACGAGAAACGTCACCAGCGACACGAAAGCAACGGTTAAATATCGGAGACATAAGGCGTGTAGTTGAAGGTTGCGGTTCCTTAAGTTGATGTCGCGACGAGGTTGATACGCGACATGAGACTCCTCCGGTTGAAACTGCGGGCAGCGAGGCACGATGTGGCGACAAAGAGGATTGATAATATGCGCGCGACATCCGGGGTGCCATCAGTTGAAATCTGCAAAGGAGCATGAGGCGATGTAGAGCCCGAGAGATTGATGTAGCGACGCCGGAGCGAAACGATTGAAACACGCGGAGGCGCTGAAGTGATGTCCGCGACCGAAGGATTGATAATAGCGACGCCGAGACCATCGATTGAAAGTGCGAGACATGGTGATAACCAGCGACAAGAGATCGGCTCGACGCCGAGCGAGCGGTTGAAACCTGCGAGGCGCTGGAAGTAATCTGCGACAAAGGACGATGTCTTCGCGACGCCGAAGCCATCAGTTCAAAGCTGCAGAGACTTAAGTTGTCTGCGGCATTGATTCTGTCGACACCTAGATGCCTTGAAACAAAGGAATGTCATGACTTCTGATAAATCTGCTGCAACAAGGTACGAACTAACTGGTGTCGCAGCAAGGGATTTGAGGTCGCGACTGGGAACCTGATAACATGGGCAGTCTTGATCTGAATGCATTGGAATTAGGAGCCCCAGCCCGAAACCACATGAATAGCGACTCACCAGAAAAGAAGAAGAAGAAGCGGGAGCCGTGGGCGAAGCGAGCGAAAGATACGGGTAGCGAAACTGTTTTTATTTTCTTTACTTGTTTTCTTTTTATTGTTTTTAGTCGTTTTAGATTAGATTATTTTCATCTTTCTTTTTTTGTTTTTTTGTTTTCTTGGCGGATCTGGATTATTGTATCGTTTTTTGGCTGAAACGAATAATTCTATTCTTTTCAAAATTACCTGGAATGTTTGAAGTTGAGGACAAATTTGCAGGTGAGCTTTTCGATTTCAAGTACAGTTGTTCTTATGATCGGAGGAATCTTTGTGAGTGTGTAATTAGTAATTGAGAACTAGCCATTAGTGAATGCCATAGTCGAAATTTTATCTTCCTTAGTTGTTTCTAGCGACTTGGCCAATTTAGGTTTATGAATTTACTTCTGGTTATGGGTTTAATGTTTTTGATACGAATATCAGGTTTCTTATACCCAGTTTAAAGATTTGTTTCATAGCTGATTTCAAGGAGGTCCTGGGTGATCTGGAGAAGGCATTCTGAGTTGTGAACATTTCTTTGAAGGTATTAACTGTATTAGGATCCCCAATGAGCTTTAGCAAGTTTGCTGCAGATGAAGTCCTCTTCTCACTTGAATCAGAATGAGGTTTAATGAGTTATCCATTTTAAACAGCGGATCACCTCGATTGAATGAGTGAGGCCAATCTGTTGGTGAAGTCCCAATCAGGGAGAGGGTGATCTATTCTAATTTGGGGGAAAATGGCACCAGGAAGTTGTATATCCTTGCTTGTGGAGTAACTTAGGAGCTAAGGATTCTGGAGTCCATAAAATGGTGAAGTATTGAAAATGCACGAATTAAAATCCTGTTAAAAGTAAGATCATCTGATTCACGTCTTGAGAAGAAGATCGGGGGAAATTAGATAATGAGTATAAGCGTGGAAAGATTGTTTACTACTAAGCGCCTTGAATGATTTTAGAGCCTGAAATAGAGCGAATTTTATCAGGACATTAACTCACGAATTGATGCTTCTGATAGCGGTGGTCTTGATGTGTCCTCTCAAAAGATAACTATTATAGTTCCATTTATTTTCTAACTCTTCATTGTCTTTATTCTTTAGATTCTAATTTATTTGATTGTTCATTCTTTTTTCCTTATACTTGTATATTTTGACTTTTAAGGCTGGATCACAATCATGTATAGTCAATTAATTATGGGCTTGAGTAATCGGGGTAGTTGATCTAGGAATTCTTGAGATCATGGAAGTGATATATCTGGACACTATATCCATTTATTACTTGTCGACTGTGCACTTGCGAGATCTTAGGCCAAAACCAAGGTGAAAATGATTTACTCTAGAGATATTTGGTTTATAGTGAAAGTCAACAAGTTTTATGACGCGTTCTGGGGATTAGTTAATAGTCCATTTCGTAATAATTATCATAATTTGTACATGTGTTTAAGTCAGATCAACAAGTTTTATAAGTAGCCAGTTCTTGGATAGTTAATAGTCCTTTGGTAATAGTGTCATAATTTTGTACATGTTTTGAATTACGATCAACAATCACACCTTCAGCATAAGTAGAGCTACGAGAGACACAGTCCTCACGTCCAAGGTTTTGCGCGGTCATTAAAGGTAGACATCCTAAGCGAGAAGTTTGTCATCCACTGCTTTCATGTCGAGGCTGAGGTAGCCGTGAAAGACCTATTGTTTTCTTTTTAAAACCCTCGGGTAAACATGGCGAGTGCTCGCAAAACGAAATACATGTGTGTGGAAGCCGGCTGTCTGGCGGAGAAACTCTTCCACGCCAAAGAAAAAAGCAAGAGGCGAGAGAAAAAGCAAGAGTGGAGCCCCAGGATATGAGGAGACAAGGAAAAATCCCCACGAAGGAACAAAGAAAGAACAAGAGCGGTCTCGAAGAGATGAGGCAGCGTCGGGGACCAAAAGCAGGCCCCACACATTGGCACCAGCAGACCGATATCCACCTGGAAATTCCTTATTGGCCTCGAGTGTCTTGGGTCCTATGTGAGATGCAGCACGAAAGTTTTTAAGATTGGTCGTCGAGAATGAAGAGACAAACTATTGAAAAGAAAGACTTAACTGTGTGCCTTGAATTCCATAGGGATCATGGACCATACAGGCAGATGATTGCATCCATTGAGGAAGGGGTGAATACCTGATGGGCATGGACATCTTCGCTGCTTAGTGGCTAGAAGGTTGGGACGAAGAACTTTGTGGCTATCACCTCGTCGACCCGAGGCTCGGCTGTGCTGTGACCCATAGGGAGGAATCCGGGGTGATCTCAGGGGATTTGCGGGGGAGGGGAGTCCATCTTGGCCGGGGCTCATCTTCACTGGCATAGTGGGACATTGGTACTGGCGGTATCCGAGCTCCCTGTTTGGACATATCACAACCTTACCGGGACTCCGACATGGAAGGTGCGACATCCCATGACGATCCACAGTAATGGGTCTTCGTAGCACAACAAAACAATGCGGTCTGGTCGACATATTAAAGCATGCGTCATCTTGCATTGTCGCCTTGATAAAATAATGACATGTGGAAGGATAGCTAGAGCAAGTCACGCACTTTCACGGGGGGATTCTCGAAAGAAAGTCTTGCCCTAGGGTCGATACAAGCTAGTGCTCACTCTAGGAGATCACGTGCTGACCACAACATATTAATATTGGTTCATACGGTAGTGCCGTGACATAACATACTATTATGAAATGAGACCATCCTATCAATATAGTAAAGAATTGCGATCACTTGCTTCTGTCGTATGATCATGAGTTCCCAGCGAGATAGGGTAGGAATGATCGCAGGAGATCAGCGGCGTGGCCGGGTGCTATTCGGCATCAATGAAACAAAAAGCGGTTGGCAGCATCTACATGGACAAGCTCGACATGAGAGATGAGGTAAGCATCCGACCTATGCCTTCAGAAGCTAGAACAATGAAGCTTGTGACCGGTAGAACATCGTTTGTTGATCCAAATTAATGGCGTCGGGGACCTCATATCCAATTCTTAAAACATGATATAGGTATTCCTGCACGATGGAGGATGTGGGGAAATTGATACCGCAATAATCACACCTGGTGAACATGGAATTCCCTTTTTTTCAAGCTCGTCAAACAAGAAGAGATTTCGCCACTAGAAAGAATGGGAAGGTGATCAATGAAAGAAGTTAACAAACTCTCAGCCAAAGCTATCAAGTGAGAATACCTGATTGGTTGGCTAATGTAGTCCCTACGTCAAAAGGCAAAAGCGGAAAATGGCGACTACGTGCCACCAATTTCAACCGAGTCTGTCCAAAAGATATCTTTCCCCTACCTCGGATCAACCTTATAGTGGACGCCACAATTGGCCATGAGCTCCTCAGTTTCATGGACGGTTTCTCAAGATATAACCAGATCATAATGGACCCTAGTGACCAAGAGAAGACCTCATTTGTGACCGGGGGCAAGGCACTATATTACGGTGAGTGCCTTGAGGTTGAAGAATCTTTGAGGCCACATGTTTAGTGGATAAATGTTTGAAGCGGTGGGGCATCCATGGGGTATATATAGATGACATGCCGATGAAATCGGTTGAGTAAACTCACAGTAGCCCACCTAGTGAGTGGATTCAGAGGATCTTGAAGAAACTATATTTATGGGTTAAGCCCGACGAGTGTGCCTTGGGGTCTCAGCCGAAGATTCTTAAGGTTTCATAGTCAGCGGTAGAGGGCCAGAGCCGTCGGATAAAGATAAAAGCCAAAATGCTCGACATGCAACCACCTTTGAACGCAAAGAGTTCAACATTGTTGGAGAATAGATGCTCATTTTGCTTTGTATCTAGATCCTAACGACAAGTTTGTAGTTCTTTAGATTCACGAAAAAGGCCTTCCTTTGGGACCTTGATCGAAAAGGCATTCAGCCTTAAAATTACTGAGCTATCCCATCTGGTAAGCCCTTGGGAGCACTCCTCACCCTTTATTTAGCGGGTTTCAAGTTTCTCGACTAGCGTGCCTGGTCGAGAGGCGAGATGAGTACAGCGGTGGAGGTCCCATTACTGCGACAGGCTGCGGGAGGGATGACGTATCGATGATGGAGAAACTAATCCTGGCATTGGTGACCCTAGCTGCTAGGAGGCTTGAGCCATGTTCCAGGCTCCCACTATTCAAATCCCAACATAACACCCAATGAGCAGATATTACTAGAAGCAGACCTCGGGAAAGGCCGTAAAATGGGCCCATAGAATTTGAGTAGTTAATAATGCGAGAGACAGGTTGTCAAGGCGGGTTTGAAGCGAGATTTCATCACATGGAATTCACCCTATCAAAATACCTGATGAAGCCCTGCAAAACTACTCAATTAAGCGTGGCTTGCATCCCTAAGGTTGTGCGGTGGGTGGCTAGTCCCCGAGGAAGGCGGGGTGGAGTCGATTGACCTCCCAGCGAGTTGACGTGGAATCTGTAACCGTTAGTTTCCGAAGCCTCCAATAACGAGGTGAAGTGCAGAAGAGCTGTCCTTAGTGGGGCTTAATCACTTACTAATTCATGGGCGACCAGGTGGAGGTATGTAGTGATTCGACTAGTGGTGAAACGGGATAGAGGACTCCTACGAAGCCAGAGGTGAAAAAATGATCCTTTACCTCCAAAGATTATGATCGCTGTTTTTAAAAGTTCATAAGGGAGTTGTCAATCAGGCATGTCAGGGACGAGAGAATTAGAAGCGAGATGCCCTAGCAAAGCTAAACAGCATCTTGGAGAGGATCTAGGTAGACTAGTAGATAAAGCGCCTCTAAGTACCTCGATGAATGTAAACGATGAAGAGTGTCCCCATTAATGTTTCAGCAGAAGCAGATGGACCCCATGTGGGACTACTAGTAAACGAAACGTTGCAAGCGATCAGGGGCCTCAATCCGCAGGGACGAGGTGGCTGATTCACCATTCATCGGATACTTTAAAAGCGAGACTATACACACCCGTCGCCATCGCGTAGGAAAGGAAGGCATGATTATATGCTTTCGAGAGAGGTGTGTGAAGGCATACCATGGCAACCATACATCGGGCCTCAGACCTTAGCGACCAAGACCACGAGACAAGGTATTATTGACCTCGATGCTCAGCATACAGGCTAGTTAAAAAATCTACGAAGATCACACATCGAAACATGCCTAGATCTCTCACCCTCTCTTGGCGGCGACCTGATCTGAGCCATGGCACTTTTCAGCAGTGGGCCTAGACATACTAGGGCCCTACCCATTGGGGCAATGCAAATTTATTGTTGTAAGTGGATTAACCGCAGTGGGCTGAGTAGCCATTAACAACAATCCTTGAGCTCATAAAGAGATTCGTAACTTTGTTTGGTGTTCCTGTCTGGTCGGAATCCCTAGAGCCACAGTATCGATATTAGAGAAAGCAGTTCGGCAATCCCAAGTTGAATGTTCTATGACTTGAATCCCAGGTACTACTCTGTCCCGACTCATGCAGTCCGACGGACAGCGCAAATCCTTAAGGACCCTCAGCGGCGTTAAAGACGCTAATTGGAAAATCTAAGGAAAATGGTGAGAATACCTCCCAGAGGTATTATGGGCATCTGAGAACTCTGCATAAATCAGCAACTCAATAAACCCCATTTTCTCTAGCATTCGGTGTGTGGTGCTCCCAGTCGAGGTGGGCTAATTACCTAGGTTGAGTTATGATATGAACCGACGAGGAGATTCCTTTGAACCTTGACCTCATAACGTGAAGCGAGGTTCCTAATGCCGCCTGGGACTATCTGTGAAAGACAGCAAAATATTATGACCAGAGGAAGGTCAAGCCCAAGAGTTTAAGCCGGCGACTGGTTCTAAGAGCTCAGGCTATCGAAGGAGACCTGTAGGGTAGGGCCCATTTGGAAGGGACCTTGTGTGTGTCGCGAATGGTCAGGCAGTAGCAGCTACGAACTTCAAACATAGGAAAAACCTTGCCACGATGTAGGCATAAGCACCTCGAGGCGATTCTCTGATAAACCTTAGTTGTAGCTTTTAATAAAAATTCTGATTTTCTTTAATACTTGGTCTTTGTGTTCATTTCATCCACGATTAATATTCTTGCGGTCGTCAAAAAAAGGAAAAGGGTGAGGAGCTGACTCGAAGGGGCTTAGGAAAAAAACAAGCACTGGACAATTGTGCGTTTCCAAAAATGTACTTTATTTAGGTTATCTCGAAAATATTCTGTTCCAGCAAAAGCCGTTCTCTCACCACATCTCAGAAAAGTACAATCAACAAAGTAGATTCTCTACATCTGATGCATTCTCGCTGAAGATCACGATCGGCAAACACACAGTCAAGGCAAAAACCACAAGAAAGAGAAAGAGAGAAAGAAGGAGAAGGAGAAAAGAGGTGAGGAGAGGTATAGCAAAAGGAACGGGCCTTGAAGCATTAAACCGCCAGCCTATCAACGTGACCAGGCCCAAATCCATTAAATGGTAGGGCTAGGGAACAACACAACTCCCACAAATAGCGGGACTAGGGAACACAACAACTCCTACAAATGGCAAAGCATCGAAACCAAACGTCGACTTGCAACCACCAAACAAACTCCGCATAGTGGCAATCAAACCCTGACGCTTCATCATGAACAACTCCGACACAATCGAAGAGGGGAAGAAGATTGGGGCGAGTATATACAGGACCGCTGTGAAGAATGCTGGTTATTTATAAGGCTAGACACCACAGGGAAGCCATGCGGGTTTCCATTCATAGATTCCCATAAGATGCATTAACACACCCCTTGGCACCGAGGGAAGGGAAGGCGAAGGGCGCGCAGCCCGGCATGAGAGAGCCTTACATGGCTGCAGTTTAAAGAAAGAGCCTTGTAGCTCAGTTTCAAAGAAGCCTTGTAACTCAGTTTCAAAGAAGCCACGTAGCTCACTTCAAAGGAGCTCAGAGCTCAAAAAAGCCACGTAGCCTCGCTTAGAAGGACCTCGAAACAGGAGCCACATAGCCTCGCTCAAAAGAGCCTTGTAGCTCAGTTTCGAAGGAGCCACATAGCTTAGCTCAAGGAGCCCCCTCGTAGCTCGCTCGAAGGAGCCTCAGGCTCGCTCAAAGAAGCCACGTGAGCTCAATTTCAAATGAACCTCAGAGCCACGTAGCCTCGCTCAAAAGAGCCTTGTAGCCCGCCCGAAGGAGCCACGTAGAGCTTAAGGCTCGAAGGAGCCCCCAGAGCTCGCTCGAAGGCCTCAGAAATGTGTGGCCACATAGCTCAATTTCAAAAGAGCTCAGAAATTTCGGGCCGGGCGAGCCAATGAGCCTGGGCCTTTAGAAGGACACTGCGAGCCCGGCTTCAAAAGAGCCCTGTAGCCTCACCCCCCAAAGGAGCCCAGCCCGATCCACGTTTCCGCCTCTCAAAACAGCCTTATAGCCTCGCCCGAAGGAGCCACGCAGCTCGGGCTCAAGAAGCCTCGTAGCCCACCTCATGATCCTTATAGTTCACCCCGGGCAGCCACATAGCTCGGGCCGAAGAGCCACGTAGCTCAATTCTCAAGGAGCCTTTAGCCTGGGAGCCACTTAGCTCCGCTCAAAAGAGCCTCAGAGCCCGCTTCAAAAGAGCCTCAGAAATTAGTTTCAAAAAAGAGCCTGAGAGCTCAGGTGAGCCACCGAGCCCGGGCCCAAAAGAGCCTCAGCCCGCCCGAAGGAGCCTTGTAGCCTCGTAATCCACGTGAGCTTAGTTTCCAAAGAGCCCAGCTCGCCCAAAGGAGCCAATGTATCCGCTCAAAAGTGCCTCAGAGCTGGGTCACGAGCCTCTGCAGCCTCCGCTGGGTGCGGCCACACAAATTTCGCAAGAGCCCAAATTCATTTAAAGACATGATCAGAAACCTCGATACTGTTTCATAAAGAAGACTGAAACCAAGAAGGTAAAAATACTGATATCAACAAAACAAAACCAATGTCGACTACTATGGTATGTCCGAGGCTTAGATATTCAATTTAGCTAGAATGAGCAAAGATTATACAAAGGGGCCTTAAATGTTTCTGGCAGAGCTACGTATCATCCCTCACGAAATGGTGCTAAATTCTCCAAGCCATGCGAAATAAAAGGCTAAGCCCCGCTAGTTTTGTGGGAAGAGCCAGGGCTCTACAGAATCTCACCTTCAGTGGAGAGGAACCGAGTCGGGAGTATCGTGAGAACACCCCGGGATCCGGCCGTCTAAACAAATTCTTCCGCCTCCTCTTCATCTGAACTCAAGATTGAAGTCCAAACCCGAAAAGCCTTCTTTGTAGCTCAAGGTTTAAAGAAAAACATTCAGAGGGGCCCATAAGGTGCATGCCTCGTCCCTTAGCTCCGCTATTACTCCATCCCTTTGGCTGATCATAGCCTCCTGCCTTTGGAGGTCCCCACGTAACGCGTTGCACTCCTCGGCCAAGTGCTCCACCGAGCTCTCAGCTTCAGAAGCCTCTCGGCGAGCCCGATCCAACCCACCGCTTAGTGCATGGGCCTCCCCGTAGCCCGGAACTCTTCCCAACCACCCACTCATCCTCGACAAACCCAGCCCTATGGCCTTCTTTTTTTCTCTCGCTCTTCGCCTCACCTTTACTTCGCCAGGTATGCTTCGGGATTGGATTTATACCCCGCAAACATCATCGGCCTAAGCGTTGTATCCGAGCTAGCGCCTCGCCCCCTCTGAGTCAAGGAGGCGACCTTAGCTTTGTATGCTCTAGCCGCCTTAGTAGAGCTCTCGGCCGAACTGGCCCTCATCAGCTGTGTCCTTTATATAGCAGTCATCGGCCAAGGAACAAGACGAGTTGGGCCAGAGCAACATTAACACAATGACGAGACGACAGAAGGCGCTCATAAGACATAGAGACTAATTCCTGAGGGACAAGGCCCCGAGCCTCAACGCACGTGGCTTCCACCTTCGAGATCGCAGTCCCCGGGCTGACAGACGAAATGTCCCGATGCTGAGCTCCCGCATGGCAAAGAGAGCGGCCCCTCACCCCCCGCCAAAAGCCTATCATTTCCCACATCTTCCCACATTCCGAGGAAGGCGAGGCGTTTTGCATCGAAGGGCCTGTGACAGAGATAGGAAGAACTTCAAAGGAGGCCTCTGCCAGACGCCCCAACTCCCGGGGTCTGGCGACCACCGTCAACCTCGCTAAAACCCGTAGACTGCCTCATATCATGAGACCCATACGGAGTAAAAATGGCCACATCGGGCCTACACATCATACTCACCAAAATATATCCAACTAATCATATATTATAATAGTTCAAGAGTTAATTTTCAATTTTAATAAAAACATATATTAAAATTAAGAATTGTAATACATGTTATACAAAAATATCAAAGCCATAATATGACTTTCTTCTTAAAAGCAGCCTCTAGTGAGCGTCGTCTTCCCGAACACTCCCTATACCTGAAATAATGTTCCCTGACATAGGGTGTGACAGACCCCCTTCCTAGTGACAGGAAATTCGCCAAGAACTCCACAAAGAACCTCCCACCAAGCTCGCTCGACTAACAAGTTATCATGAAGCTAAGCCGTTAAAACTGCTGAAACTGTATTTGGAAAACGTGGGTTATAAAATTTTTCACTTTTCTATCAAAATCACACCTTTAGATTTAACGAAAATCCGGCAGCATAACGACTGCACGGTGGTCAAGCCCAAAATACAAAATCACCTGTATAAAACAAAAATACACTCCCAATGTTTTCCAAATGTCCAACTATAACAATAAAGGACCTCTGGTCCTCATCAAAATATAAGATAAGGATCAATCAAATATAAGTTTATCGTAACTCCGTTTTTCTCAAACCATGCATGCATATTTTACAAAAGATATTTTTACATATACAAATGCCACATTTTAACTTTTACTAGTTTTAATTTACACCTTATCTTATATATAATCACAACACAAATGGTTTGGGACTGAGGATCCCCGGAGTGTCTTCTGGCCTAACACCCGCAGACCAAAAATGATTTAAAAACAAAACCTGTGAGCCAAACGGCCGCGAGTACTATAAGTTCTAAATGCCGTCAATACAGCCTCCTTAATATGAAAACTGCATGTAAATGGTTGTAAACTGCTTATGAGAAAACGCAGTTTTCGCTTATGAAAACCATTTCGAAAACTCGGCTTCAAAACTGCCGCTCAAAATTGCTCAAAACTATTTCGCCAGCCAACCGCTCAAAACTATTTCGCCGCGAAAAACTGCTTTAAAGGGTGGTTATCCGAAAGTGCTATACCGTAAATCAAGTACCAACCACCGTGGGCTCATTTCAAATACCCTGACGTGATGCCACCTTAACCTCTAACCCTGGGCAGATCTGTGAGCTTAACCTCAATACTACCCGACTAAGATGGTCCTATGAACACTACGGATCTATATAGCATAATGGAACCTCTGAACTAAAAATGCTCTGCGGATGGAACCTGAACCAACACTTCATCGCTTACGCATTTCAAGTCAACGCGCTAACTATATACCTCGAATGTACAGAGGGCAACTCACTATATAAATATATACTGTATCTAACTCCCAATTGCCGACTGTGCAATATAGTTAGTCATAATATGTCCCATAACATTGTCATGCACAATCCGAAATACATCCGACCTAAACTTAGTCATAGCTATCTGCGGCTTTGCTAAACCATGCCAAATTGCTTAAATACCGAAATCAAACTTTTCCGTATGAGTATAAATTAAATTGGAGGTAAAAAACGCTTTATAAATCTATATATTTTCAAAGCGACTTTACAAAATCGTAATTTAAACACTTTCGTTTAGAAAATGATTTTGAGTACTCAATCTTTTCTCGACTAATTTCTTTTAAATCTCATCAAGCACTCTAGATTCTCAGCTCTGATGCTCAACTCTCGCCTACACAATCCATACAAATTGATTTAAAAATGCCCTCAGCTTAACGTTTTCTTAACCATAAACATACAATGGCTTTCTAAATGACTATATCGAACGAACTTCGATCTAACAAAACTTACGTGCTAGTCCCATTCACTATGGACATCGATAAATATGATGTGAAATTGACCAAATGTCCATACACATTAAATGTCCCATAAACTATTTGTTTGAAGAACCACTCAAGGGACTTCCCAGAGAGTCTAAAATACCCGAAAACATTTAAAAATTCATCCGACCACTACACCCTAAAATTTCAATAATCCAAACCGGTCCCGAAATGGGCCCGAAATTCAGCCCCGACCGTCGAACACGCCCCAAAATTCTAAAATTCTCAAACTCGCCTAAAAATTTGGGACTAAAGTTTACGACCTTCACTGCCTCTAAGAAAATTTCAAGCCATTACATAACCTTTGCAATAAATAACACAATTAAAAATTTTCTACCTTTAAAGTTTGACAAAAGGCTAAGATAGTGACTCATGCGCAGCTCTCACAGATACCACTCTACTTTCCGCTTCCGATCGAACGCCACGATCCGATTTCCTCGTAGATCTCGAGAAAAACAAGGAGAAAAATAAAAGAAAAATCGCTTCTCTCTCCCCCATTCGCTCCACCGTCCCAATGCGTTTTATTTTTATCTTTTTTTTAATTATTATTCTTTCTTTTAATTATTCTTATTATTTAGATAATAATTTCATTGCTCCATTCGAATTATTTCTATCTCTGGAAAATTTTATTTATCACAATTGAATATTCTTTTAAATATTTCCATTTTTTCGAGATTTTCTAAAACCCGCTGTGTTTCTTACACTCTAAAACCTCGTCATTTAGAACAAATATCTCGACCTGTCTCGAATTTAACGAAACTTTCCTAGGCTACGATTTCACAGACGAATCTTTGACCCAAGACAAATTGCTTGGCCATCCCGAAATCTAGAGAATTTTTTGAGACTTCCCGAACTATTTTGGCAATTTATTATTATTATTTTACTATTTAAACTTCCATTAATTATAGTACTTTCACCCCCTCCACTTTCCTTATAAAGTGCCACACAATTCTTTGAAAACTTTATAATTTCACCCTTAAAACAACTTTCAAAAATTCTATTACAGACTAAAATAATTCATGAAGCCCCTAAGGGCACATACTACACATACCGTACACCCTCTCTGATCTGGTGTTACAAATCCTCCTCCTTAAGAACATTTCTTCCTCGAAATGAACAAAAACTAACATAAAGAGGATACCTTAATCGAAACAATCGAGGATATTGATCACAAGATTCGAGCCTCCGACTCCCCATGTAGCCTCTTAATTCCATGATTCCCCATAAAACTGGACCAACTGAATGACCTTATTCCTCAAAACCGGCTTCTCTCGCGATCTCACTATCCGCATTGGTCGCTTCCTTATAGGTCAAATTATCCTTTTAGTTCTACCGGGCCGACTGAAAGGCCATGGGAGGGATCCGAATGTACTTGCCGAAAGCATGGATACATGAAACACATTATGAACCTTAGACAACCTCGAGGAAGGTCTAATCTATATGCTAACGGGGTCCCACTCCGCAATAACTTCATATGGCCCTATGTATCCGGGCCCCGCCTTCGCGCCTTCCAAATCCGAGAACACCTGGCAAACTGAGGAAGACCCTATCGCCCACCTTAAACTATAGATCCCTACGGTGTTTGTCCGCATAACTTTTCTCGGTCTGGTCCCCGGCTATTTTGAGTCCCGTCTCTGACAACCGGATCTTATCTTAAGGTAATCAGACTAACTCCTAGCCTATCGGGCTCCTCTCTCCTCGCTTCATCCCAAAGATACCTGAGTACGACACTTCCCGGGCCATACACGCTCAAATGGAGCCATGCCTATACCGGGATTTGATAACTCCGTTGTCAGAGTAAACCCATCGAGATAAATGCGTATCCCGCTTTCCCTTAAACTCTATCACGCATGCTCTAAGCATATCCTCTAACGCCCGAATAGTTCTCTCCCCGACCCGACCATCGCCCGAGGATGGAAAGCCGAAGTTAAAGTGCACCGAGTCCCCATGGCATCCTCAGAACCGACCAAAACTGGATGTGGTAACTGGGTCCTGGCCTCGAGACCACCTCCGATGTAAACACCATGTAATCTAACCATCTCCTCTCCCCATATAATCGGGGCCAACTTGTCCAATGGGTCATCATTGCTAATCGGGAGAAAATGCCGGATTTCGCTAGTTCATCCACTATCACCCATATGGCATCGTGTTGCCTCGAAGTTCCTAAGCCCGATAACAAAATCCATAAGAATCTTATCCCACTTCCATACAGAATCGAAGGGGTTGTATCTTTCCGCTAAGCCAAGGCCTCGCCTTCACCGCGATTGTGTTAGGCATCCGGATACGAAATCCCGCACTCTTTCATGCCCTTCCCACTCGCTCTCTCGAAAGGATACATCTTTGGCATACTGGGGGCGCATGGCATATGTCGAAGAGTGAGCCTTCCCGTGATTTCCCTTTGGGGCTTCACCTATTTCGTGCACACACATTCGACTCCTCTAACCATTACGCCATCGCCTCTCGACTGAACTCGGTTTCCTACCACACCTCACATCTCCCTCAACTTAATCATCTCCGAAACCCGCTTCGACCTTCCTCGGGATCCGAAGGGGTATCCACTTGAAAGAAAGACCCAACATAAAATGATGCCAACAAAGGTCCCCGTGACGCCTTAACTCACGAACTCCCAAAAGATCTCAACTCTATCAACAACGCGAGATATACCGGCTCCGCAGATAAAGATGTGGAACCCTCCCGGCACAGCAGTATCACCACTACATCGGGCCTTCCCGATGGTACTCTATCGTGCAATCATAATCCTTAATCAACTCCAACCACCGACGCCTTGCTAAGCTCTTCTCGAGTAAAGATATGTTATGCTCTATAGATCTATGAATATCCACAAGGAACACCATATAGATAATGTCTCCGCATCTTTGTTAGAGCTTAAAACCACGCCTAGTTCTAAATCACGGGCTCCGTAGTTCCTCGCTCAGGCTTCTTTAACTCGACGGGGTGCTACAAGCATCACTCTACCATCCCGCATCAAAACACACCCTAACCCTTGTCCGAGGCATCACTATATACCACATAACCGTCCCTTTCCTCGACTGCAGGCACACTCGGGTCGCCGGCCAATCCCGCCCCAGCCTCAAAACTATGCCTACAGATCCGACCACTCGACTTCTCGATCCTTTTTCACAGATCGGCCACCCCGGTTGCTATCTTCAAAAAAATCCATCAACAAATTTCCTGTAATAACCTGTCGATCCAAGGAAACTACGAACTTCATAAACATTTGTGGGCGGCCTCCAGTTCACTATAGCTTCGATCTTCTGAGGATCCACACTAATACCTTCCTCGCGAACATGCCTTGACCCAAGAAAAGCTACTTATTCAACCCAAACTCGGCACTTACTAAACTTAGCGCATAACTCGATGCCTCTAAGAATCCGGCAATACTATCCCGAGATGCCTCAATGTTCCTCCTCGAACCGCTTGGAGTACACTAGAATGTCATCACTGGCTACGATCACAAACTTATCTAAATACCTTAATCGAATACCCTCGCTCATCAAATCCATGAACGCAAATTTCGGGCATTAGTCAATCCGAATGGCATCACTAGGAACTCGTAATCAGATTCGTCCCCGAAGGCAAATTTTGTAGAAACATCATTCTCCCGACCTCAACCGATGGTAGCCCCGACCTTAGTCATCATACCCGAGATCCATGCAATTGGTCAAATAGCTCATCTATACGAGGAAGCGGATACTGGTTGCGTATTGTCGCCCGATTCAGCTGTCTGTAGTCTATACACAACCGTAAGCTTCCATCTTTCTTCTTTACGAAGAGAACTGAGCTCCCCACGGTGAGGTACTAGGCCTGGAGTGAAGCCCTTGCTTTACAATTCCTCCAATCAGGCTCTTCAACTCTTCAACTTCGTCGGCGCCATTCTCAGGATGCAGGAATGGATACTCCGCTTGGCCCCTGAACTAGTTCAATAACGGTAACTCAATTTCTCTATCCGGGTAAACCCGGGAATATCATCTGGAAAGACATCTGGGAACTCTTTGACTATGGGGATGTCTTCCGGCCGTGTCCCCTCTTGTCTCCTATCCACTACAAATGCCAAATAACCCTAGCAACCTCCGCTTACTTCTGAAGGCCATGGCATTAATGAGACTAGGGCGATCTCTTCTCGATTCCCGAAATATCACGCCTTGTTCCTCCGGGCCAACCAATCTTACTTCCTTCTTATAGTAATCTAAGGTGGCGATGCCCGATAACTACCCATACCCAAGATTATATCGAAATCACGTGGATACCTAACACTATCAAGTCTGTTGAAAATCCTTTTATTCGATCACCAACTGCTAATTGAACTATCCTTTCTGATATCATAGTATCCCCATTGGGTACTGAAACCACCATACGACCATCTATGTTAGACTCTATCTCGGTGCCTCTAGTGAATGGTACAAATAAATGGAATATAGTTCTCGGGTCCACCAATGCTTATGCATCATGGATCGAAACCGAATCATACCGCAATCACGCCCTGTGATGCATCCGCTCCTCACTGTGGTGGGATCAGGAATACCCGAGCCCGAGCACGAGTACCACTGACCTCAAGCACCTGGTACTATCGCTCAGACCCCTACCGGGCTGACTTACCAGTGTCAGGATCGCCACCGGCCTTAAACCACTCCTACCAAATGGACCGGACCGCCGGTGCCCGGGTAGATGCTACCGCACTCCACCTCAGAGGTCTCTACAACTACTAACCGTGACGCCTCGATAAAGCGACCTTCCGCCCGCTTAATGGAAACATCCCGGTCATGTTCATCCCGGCACTCTCTCGAGATGCCTCCTATTACGTGTGGCACAATGGAAAAGATTTCATCCTAAAGATCTACCACCTCCCAGACTCCGGGTGATCGAATCCGGTCCTCGCTAGATGTCAAGCCCCTCGCCCCGAGCCTCTATCACGCAGTCCACTTCTTTTCCTTTCTTTCTACTAGACCGACAGTCCGGTCGACTAGCTGTCAGAGTACTCTCTCTTACCGTCTGGCCGCCCCCAGTTAGAACCGAAACCGCCCTTTCTACCTTTGGGTGTAGCCTCAAACTTTTCATAAAATCGCCGCTGCTTTTACTTTTTAAAAGTTTCAAAACTTTCATAAACTATTTGCTCGCTTTTGTCGTATTCCCAGTAAACACGGGAAACCCGTGTTCCCATCGCACTGGTGAAAGGATCTCGTGTCCACGTCACCTTTTTCCGATAATTATGGTGGAAAGACATCATGTCTACGCTCACCATATAATAGGCTAATCTAACCCTATCTAACCATAGCACCTCGCCTCCTGGTCGCCTACTCATCATAAGTTTTTAACTCCCTAATTTAGAGAGCATTCTATCATGCCCTCTCAGCTTCTAGAGGCTCCCGCACTGACGGTAATCAGAATAATCAGATAACCCGATCCATCAAGCCATACCGCCACCGGGTCTACCCGCCTCGATGGTCTCTGCACCTGGCCGATCTATCACATCTTTCGATCTAAGGGTGTGCCCGACATATCTCTCCTCGCGGTGCTCCGTGCTAAGTCCTGGGGATCGACCCTACTAATTCATCCGCATACGTCATGAATTTCTAAGGTTAAAAGATTCAAATATTAATTTTCAATATTTGATGCATGCAAAGTGATTAGCAAAACAACGTAGGTCATGATAGAAATCATTATTATAAAACAATTCTATAGGAAATACCGTGGAAAACTCATAAAAACAAAGTAAACTATCGCCTCTAAAACTCCGCTTCTCATACATTAAGTCGATTAATTCCCTTCCTAGCTGACAGGAATTCGTCGGCAACTTCACAGAACCTCCCACCCAAGCTCGCCGGACCCATTGGGTAAGTTTCCATGAAGCTAAGCCGTTAAAACCGGCCAAACCCGTATTTGGAAAACGGGTTATAAAATTTTTCACTTTTCTATCAAAATCACACCTTTAGATTTAATCGAAAATCCCAAGAAGATAACGACCGCATCTGGTCAGTCTCCAAAATACAAAATCACCAGATAAAACAAAAATACACTCCTAATGTTTTCCAAATGTCCAACTATTAACAATAAAGGACCTCTCGTCCTCATCAAAATATAAGATAAGTGATCAATCAAATATAAGTTTATCGCAACCTCGCTTTTCTCAAAACCATGCATGTATATTTATTATAAAGATATTTATATATACAAAATGCCACATTTTAACTTTTACTAGTTTTAATTTACACCTTATCTTATATAATCACAACACTGCCTGGGGATCCGAGATCCCGAAAGGTCTTTCTACTTCAACACTGCACCGAAAAATTATTTTAAAAACAGAACCCAGGTTTCAAATCTAGCTCGTGAGTACTATAAGTTCTAAATGTCATTGTCACGTTCAGGACTTAATATGAAAATCTATTAAATTGGCCAGAAAACTCGTTTACGTAGAAACCGATTAAGTATGAAACTATTTCGAAACCGCTCAAACTGTTCGTTTCAAAACTGCTCAAAACTATTTCGCCGGGCCGAAAATCACCAAAATCAAGTCACATTAAAATCAAGTTTCGCATGTTAATATCTCGAAGTGCTATATCGTAAATCAAGTACCAACCATCGTGGCCCATTTCTAAAATACCCTAGACGGGATGCCACTGGAACCCTGAACCCGGCATCGGGTAGTGAACCCTAATACCACCCGGGCTTATGATGGTTCTATGAACACTACGGATCTGCGCATACGGAACTCTAAACCAAAATGTTTCTGACGGAACCCTGAACTAAGACACGTCATTGTTATGTACTAAGTCAAGGCTAACTATATAAGTACCTCGAATGTGCAGAGGGGCGACTCAATTATATAAATATATACTAGATCTAACCCTTAATCGGGCCGACCACAGCAATATAGTTAGTCATAATATCCCATAACATTGCCATGCACAATCCGAAATACATCCGACGAACCTGCCAAGGCCATCTTGGTTTCGCAACCAGCTAAACTGCTTTCTAACACCAAATCAAACTCTTCACGAGTATAACAATTGGGAGGTAAAAATGCTTTATAAATCTATATTTTCAAAGTTGACTCTGGCTAAAATTGTAATTTAAAATGCAATTTTCATTTTAGAAAATGATTTTGTAGTACTCACCTTTTCATTAACACTAATTTCTTTTAAATCTTGTCACACTCTAGATTTCCCGCCTGATGCTCAACTCGCCTACACAATCCATACAAATTACGAAAATGCCCTCGCCTTTAACGCTTTAAACTGCAAACATACAATGTGCTTTCAAAATGACTCCGCATCGAACGAACTCGATTCTAACAAAACTTTACGTGCTAGTCCCATTCGATACGGACATCGGCTAATATGATGTAAAATTCTACCAAAATGTCCATACACATTAAATGTCCCATAAAACTATCTCTGCTTTTAAGAACCACTCAAGGGACTTCCTAGAGAGTCTAAAATAATCTAAACATTTCTCGGGTACTCTGTCCGACTTGTCCGACTACACTCCTAAAATTTCAATCCAAACTGTCGAAAACACTCTAAATTTAGCCCGACCGTCGAACACAAATCCCAAAATTCCTAAAATTCTAAACTCGCCCTAAAAATTTTTGGGACTAAAGCTTGAACCTTGACCATGTTTACAGTACTTCTCAAGCCATTACATAACCTTAGGCTTGAAATAACACAATTAGCAAATTTTTCTACCTTTTAAAGTTTGACAAAAGGTTAAGATATTTGCATTCTTACGGTAGCCTCTTCGCGTATACCAATTTTGCCTTCTGCTCCGACGAACGCCTACGGTCCGATTTCCGTAGATCTGAGAAAGAAACAAGGAGAAAATAAAAAGAAAAAAATCGTTTTCTCTCTCTCTCCCATTCGTCTCCACCGTCCCACGCGTTTTTGATTTTTATCTTTTTTTTTTTAATTATTATTCCTTTCTTTACTTTATTATTCTTGTTATTTAGATAAATAATTTCTATTGCCCCATTCGAAAGTCTATTTCTATCCCTAAAATTTATTTATCATAAATTGAATATTCTTAAATATTTTCCATTTTTTTTGAGATTTTTCTAAATCTCAAGCTGTGTTTCACTCTAAACCTGGTCATTTTAAATTAAAATATTCCGACTGCCTCGAATTTAATGAACTTCTAGGTTACTAGATTTCGCGAGATCTAACTTAACTAAGACATCCGCTTCGCTGGCATTCGAGATCTAGAGAATTTTCGAGACTTCCCGAACTATTTCTGGGCAATTTATTATTATTATTTTACTATTTAAACTTCCATTAATTATATTTTCACCCCTCCACTTTCCCATCAAAAAGTGCCACAATTCTTGAAAACTTTATAATCTCACCCTTAAAACAACTTTCAAAAATTCTATTAATAAGACTAAATAATTAAGGAAGCCCTCACGCATACTGCCACATACCGTACACCCTCTCTGGACGGTGTGTTACGGTGGTGAGCAATGTCCAAGAAATGATAATCTTCTACATAAGCTACTCCCACCTGCTGCACATGTAATGGCAACCAAACACATTCAAGCAAATACATGATCCTACTTGAATGTCTACATGATATGGATGAGAATGTGACTCACCCTTTCCCACTTCTCGAGCCCTCACTGATTCCCTCACGCATGCTGTGGGACCCCTTTCCAGGCCCGATCCGTTTTGGCGGATCCGAACCGAGTCCGAGATGCCCTATTATCACTCAATCACTCAAAATCAAATCTTTGCAGAAGCGATTTCAATTTGGGGCAAGCCTATAAACATTCACGACTCAACGCACACGCTTACAAATGACACAGATCAAGCCCTTTTCAAAATGATTTACAAAATACATGTTTAGAGTTCAAATTGTTTTTACAAAAATCAATATCCAAAAGAGAAATAAGTGAATGAATGCACATGCTCTGAGCATACCCGAAATTTCCTTCCTTATGACTCGACGCCCTCGATCTCTCGGGTCCGTCGATCACTCATCTATCACTCCTGACCGCGCATCGGGTAAAATATGCTAAGCATTTCATGCTTAGTGGTTCTATACAAATCCATTCTTCGCCTTTTAGTTTAAATCAAATCATGCAATTAACAATTCAAAACTAAATCTTTACATGATCAATGTAAAATACAATACATACTTGTTTTAGTATATAATCGCTATGGTTCATTGATCATCCCAAAAATACACTTTCATATTCAATAAATCATGCATTAATCAAATCATGCATTTCACAATGCTCTTTTCAATTCCAATATTTCACAATCTCAAATCAATTCAATTCAGTTCTGCCCTTAACGAATTTAACCTATGTTTTCGGTATACAAGATATCGGAATCACCGGCACGGTCTTTACTGGGCTACGCCAGTCAGATAAAAAACTGCTTTATAATACGCATGCCCGTTTGGATCGCCGACCGGGGTTATTAAAACCACTCAGGAACACTACCGATACTGTCCCACTGGGCTACTGATTGGAGTGACACATCAATACAATCGTTCGCAGCATCGCTATTTTCACCCTCCCTTATCGTATACCAATTTATCCTTAATACGAATCCAAACTAAGTAACATTCTATTAATGGTGCTCAAACTTTATAGCAAAGTACAATACAATATGTACATTTGTATAAATAGTTCACTTTCAATAGTCATGCAATTTTCATATGCAAACATTTTACAATCAATTTCTTCAAATCATTTAAAACAATTCAATATGCTTTTCTTATGCATTTAGAACAAGCATTTCAAATATTGAAAGAAGAATAGGAAAAGATAGAACAAACATGCAAAAACTTGAAACGAGGAATAGAAGTCGGTAGAACAAACCCAAAAAGCTTTGCACTTTGATTCCAATCCTCTAATCTCAATCTGCCTTGGCTTTTCCTCCTCTTTCGTAGCCTTATTCCAAAACCATTAAAGAACAATATTATTCAGGCGCTAGTGGTTTTGGTTAGGATTGATTTTTTCGGGAGTTTAATTTGAGTTCTAATTTCAACAAGCTATATATAGATGTGATTCTCGAATTAACGGGCTTTCCATAGAGTCTAAGAACACCAAACGGAGTTCTATTAAAGAAGCATGACCTCCGAAATTGAGGTCACACCTAATCAAACCCACCGAAATGACATACCTCGCCGAAATGACCTGACCTGGCTGAGCTCAACTGACCTGTCTGAGCTCACCTATTGTCCTCTACAAGCATATGAATGGCTTCTTGACTCAATGGGCTTTCCATAAAGTCCAAGAACACCCAAAACGGAGTTCGGATGAAGAAGTTATGACCTTCCGAAGTTTGAGGTCACACGTAGTAAACCCGTACCCGAGCTTACCTCGACTCGGGCCGAAATGACCGACCGGGCCAGCCGACTCGACTCGTCGAGGCGCACCGGGCCGAAGCCAGGCTGGCCGCTGCACTATCCAGGGAAAAAGGGTCATAACTTGAACTACAGAGGTCCGAATTAAGAAATTCAATAGCCTAACATCAAGTTCATTGGATGTGGCTACACTTACCGTATGACTCACCGCCAAATTCCCTTTATTTATTACCCAAAATCGGGCTTCTAAGGTCCGCTTAACGCGGTAGGATCAAAAAATAGAAATTTTCTGGGGCCTAAATCGCAAACTGCATCTTTCCCAAAACACATCTATAGGAGCCTTAGAGCTCTTCTCAACTCAACCCTAACAAGAAATGAGTTTGGGAGTTTCCAAACCCAAACCATACACAAGATAGAGGGTTCCAAACCATATATCTATTCTTTCTATACCAAAACTGGACAAATCCATACTATTGTACAAAAAATCGATACTTTTCCATACGGAACGTAACAAGTTCCATACACACATAGTTTACATACCTGTGATCTTCTTTTTTCCTTTCTCCCTTTCTTTCTTCTCTTCTCTTTCTTCTTCGTCCCTTCTTTCTCTCTCTTTCTTTTCCTTTTCCTTTTCGTATGGATCACCCTTAATCGTATTTTAAAATGAGGAAACTTCCTCCCTTTTTCCTACATGTCACATGCCCTTTCCTTGATTTTTTTTTCTTTTTTCTTTATTTCTTTTATATTTGTGGTCCCTCCCATTTCCTCTATTATTCCTCATTTAAGTCTCCCATTATTTCTCCCCTGCTCATTTATTCTCCTGTAATTTTACTTACATCTAAACTTATTTACAATTGACCTTAGGTCCCCATTTTACAATTTCCATATTTTCTCTTTTTCACTTGGGTTTATTTCCAGATTCAATAAATTTCTCATTTTAGCATATAATTATTTAAATCAATATTAATCTAACAATTCTTAAAATACCTAAGTCAGGGCCTAATTATACCTGCATTATATAATATTTTTTTATTATAAAAATCTAGTGGTATTTTTTTGGGAGATACACATGCCTAAGCCAAGTCACAGAAAACACTGCTTTCAAACAAAAGGTTTTTGTTCAAAACAAACTACCGAAGTTCCGTAAAATCTATTTGACAACCTCCGAGTGAATCACGGTAATTTTCCGAAACAACTATGGGTTCGCCTTCCGAGATGAACTCGGCTAACAATCGCGTACTCCGAAAAAATCTTCCTCAAATTCCTTTCACATCCCTTTTTCCTTTTTATTTTCTTTCATGCCATGCACTCACACCTATTGATCTAGGTTGCCCCGGTGCATATGAAATGCATTATGTCATTTCCAACAATTCATGTTAATATATTTTAAACATGCATATACTAACAAAATTTAAGTCACAACATCATGTTGTTCAATTCATAGCAATAACACCAAATGGCCAATTTCACATCGGGCTAATAACCAATTCAAGCAATTCATTTTGAATCACCCAAGAACACACAAATCACACATAAATCACATGAACAAGAAACCCTGTGTTTCCACACCTGCTCACACCCACACTAGTGGATTTTCTCTCACTGTCCAAATATTTCTTTGGGACCGAAACACCCGCCATCCAAGCCTCAACAAATCCTCATCTATTAAAATGGCTCTTAGCCAAAGAATAAATCAAGTAGGGAGAAGACCCAATTTCGGAGTCATTTTAAACCCGCAAAACCTGTCCACGCTGCAGCCCCTCAGAGCTTGTGATCAACTTCGCTTTCTAAGCCCAACTAGAACCGATGGTCCGAACGCCAGGAAATCTAGAGAGAAGTTTGACTTTCTCTCTCTAAAACCTGTTTCTCCCCTTCACTACACGTTACCAGCCCAAAAATGGAGAAGTTGAAGTTGTCTTTATTATTTTCTTTCACCAATTTCTGTCTTAGTTTGACTTTATGCTCTCTCGACACTTGGCTTAATCTGGGCCATTTAGCTCTATCCTCTCACTAATCATGCAAATACGTGTCACATGGGTACATGTAGTAGGTGACTTTTAAGGCATCACATGCCTCTCACAGTTCGTCATACAACACCCGACACTCTAAGGCTCTGGAAAGACGTAAAATTCTCGACCGTCACTAATTCGACTAAATTCACGCGAGAAGGCGATTCACGGCACGATCCCAGCCGTTCAAGCCATCATCCGGTATCTAACAAAATTCCAGATTGAATTAAAATTACCATTTTACCCTTTTTCAAAATTACCTTCAGTTTTACACCCAGAGCCCTTCTCGAAGAACTCTTGGCTCCTGCAGCAGAGGACGAGCGACGTCGCACCCCGCCCACCCTGACACCGACCAGGTCAACGACACTTCCACCCGAACTCAAGGCAGGATCCCCGCTCCCGACAAGCGATCGCGGAACAGCCACTCCTAAATTTTCAGGATCTTACTCCCCGAGTCGGGGAGCCTACTCTCGAGGATCCAGCTTTGCACTTTACACTTCCTCTTCGCCAAAGAACTCGACACGTGTCCGGTTCTCCCGAGTCGCTTCACAACAAGAGGCCCCCCAGGAGAAGTTTCCATAGCGGGAGGCGAAGGAGATGTCGAACATGGGGAACAAGAAGGGCTCACACCTGAAGAGCCGGGAATGTCCGACCTAATCAGATCGGAATAAGCCTGAGGGCGACACTTGCCCAACTGACGCTTTACTTCCCTTTCCTTAGAAGTAAGGTCATGATGGATACCTGAATGCAACACAACCAAAGCAAAGTTAAGAACATAACGTGACCTCTAAAAGTCACCTACTAAGATAGACGTAAAAACTCACGCTGAAGTTCTCGGGTACCCATATTATCTAATCCCTAGCGTATCGCCTTGATCGACGTGGTCAGGTTCCTACCGTCGACCGACAAAGAAATACCGCCTCTTTCCAATGCTTACGTGGAAGAAGGAGGCCTGGAAATAATAGTCCGCGTACCGCCCACTTTGAAATATACAAGAAGCCTTCCGAGGCCTCTTTCACGCTAAAGAGATCTAGTAGCATAGCTATACTAGGGACCCCAAGGCCCTTATCCCCAAAACCGTAAGGTCGACCAAGACGCCCAAAATTAGGAGATCCGGGACTCGCATACATTGTAAATGTCAGGGGCATTTTTCACGAGTGGCGTAAGGGGAAGCTGAGACCGTTCTCAAAGGCCGCCCAGTTAAGTATACCATCTCGGGAAGCGGAACAAACATAAGACGAAGAAGATCAGACACCATTCGACATCGAAGGAGGTCCATAACTGCAGCGAAAAGTTTTAGCAAACGGCTCAACCCGACTAGGGCCCACAAAGATCTCACAAGACTCCTCACCGACAAATTTCGTATTTTTCAGAGCCACGTGGATACCTAATCTCGCTAATCTTCTCTCGTCATCGGGGCGATAAGATAACCTAATTGGAGGCGATCCCTAAGAACCATAGCTAAGGACTACCGGTCCACACAGTCACCCCGACCAATCCTCGCCTGGCCTTCCCATGCGCAGCCTACAAACGAAGACCCGCAGGAAGCACGCGCATGATTGCTGGTAGAGAGAGAGAAACGAAACGAAAAGAGGCGTGTGACCCTAACACAACACACCCTAATTCAAAACAAGGAAAGAAAAACGAGCGAAGAAGAAGAAAGACACACCAAACTAAGAAGCAAAGCAGGGGAAACGGCCCCTAGGGAGACAGGACGACAGAAAGCACCACAAGCAGTTCTGAGCGCTGATCAAAGACACTTCCAAACCCGTAGAAGAAGTGGAAAAGTGCGATACAAGGAATGTTTCTAAAGATATGAGAAACAACAGTCGAAACGGGCGCGAAAACCGAAAGAGCACCATCATTATCAAAAGACGTTTGATGGCGACAAAGCCTAAATCAAACCATCCTCGACTAGCCACATGGAAACCGCAACTGATCCAAGAAACGATTCAAATTTCGCTCTAAGCTTCGTCGCCAAGTGGCTATGGAGCACCGACGGGGTAGGAACAATATGTGCAGCCTGTGGCGCAGTTTCCAAACCTCCACCTTATGAAGGAGTCAGCAATGCACCCACAAAGAAGCCCCGCCCCACGCCGAGATCCTACCCATGCCAAGGTACATGTGCCCGCACCCGCAGTCAAAACCATCCCCGCTAGGTAATCAAGGCCGATACAGCGCCCAAACTCCACGCGAGCCGAAAAGCGCCCGCCTCCATGATCCGCGCCCACACGCATTAGGAAAGAATACATGATCACGCCTCCATTATCCCCAATACGGCCCAGATAAGGAAAAGGAAACTCCTTAACCAATGGGAGAGATACCAAATCACCGTTTAACAAGGAAAGTAGCCACTATTTCTCCTTATAAATACCAACCCATTCTACCACAAAAAGGTACGCAATCATAACGCCATCAACAATTGAATTCTTTCCTTTCAATAAGAAAGAAACTAACTAAGGCATCGGAGAGCTGGCAGGCGCACCCTAGCCAGACCATCCTTTCAAGCAAGGTGTCGCAGGTTATACAACCATTCTACCTTAACCGACCAACCTTAGGGACTCCGAGAGATCCGTACCCCCTGCACTCCAGAGAAAAAGCACCACGCTTTGATGTTCAATTTGTGGCTAGATGGGTTTCTTTTGGTTTTTAGAGATGACGAAGAGAGAAATTCATGTTACTCTTCTATAAGTTTCCCTCTATAAACCTAACTTATGATATCTCATGTGTTAGTCAAATTAAAAATGGCTTGTGCTGTCAAATGCCCCTTTCGATGTAAATGAATTGACATGACCTAACTTAATAATTGTATAACTAACTTTATCCTTTTTCTATTGCTGTATTTAACCCTCCCTTGGTTCAACTTTATGTGTTGTCATTTTCTACTGGATTTCAAATAATCTGTTTTGTACTAATACAACATTCTCATATTAGCTTTAACCAAAGTGATGGTATAGATACTTTTGGGCTTTCATATAATTGTCTCAAAAGAAGATGTGGTGATACGAGAACAATGATGTGAGAGATGTCGGATATGGTCTGTTTAGTCAACATCCAATGAACACATATTCATTTGTCAAACCTACACATTTTGTCAGAGCCAGGCAAGAAAAATAGTAATAAATCATAAAAGAAAAACAAGAAAATACATATATTTATAATAACTTTCATTATCTTGAAATAGGATTTACGAAGAGAGAATATTTATAATAACTCGATATATGACCAAAATTACAAAAAATACTCATATACCTTTTACTCATACCGCACCACAAGGGCTTCGCCTCCGCACTCCCTAACGCGACGCCTAAACCCACAGGCGTGGGGTCCGGCTGACAACCGTCAACCCGTGAAGACTAGTGGATGTTGGGTAACCCAATTACCACACCATTCGTGTCCCTTTCGGGAAACCGTGATTTAACGAAAATCGGAGATAACCTCCTTTATATGAGGAGCTATACCCAAAATACAACCTGTACAAAAAAAACCTGGCAACATGACCCAATATAATACAATGACCTCACCGAGTCCAATTATGGGTGAAAGTGGTCTAACGGTGCCCACTCATCCACAATACATAATATACAGGATTAATTACCATAGTCCTCACGAGTTTAATTACAACTCTTACAAATATTACAAATTAGAACAAGGTTGTTCCAAAGTATTTTTACAATTTTTTTTTACACAAAATACAAGCTATAATTAATTTGTTCCGAGCTTCTTTACAAAAAATTAATTACAAGCCACAACCCGGCTTTCTTCATAACTGCGACCTCGAGTGAGCGTCGTCCACATGCATACTCCATGTACCTGAAAGGGGGTCCCACGACAGAGTGAGCAATGCCCAATAGGATAAACTCCTACAGGGGCTACTCCCCACCTAAGTACACATGCAATGCCATGTTCACACAATTAAACATTCCAAGTAAACGCAGCTTCTACCCTAACGCCTATACGCTACGAACAGTTGGCCACTCAATTACGCTCTTTAACACGAGCCCCTCACCAACTCCCTCACACGTTCTATGCCAAGAGTAAAACTCTGGTCATTAGTGTTTCACCCAATGACCCTTATCCAAAACAAAGCTTTTGTTCTAAAACCTACTGACATCCTCCAATAACCCGCTTATTCAAAGTCATTGCACAATCTCCACAAATAGCTTTTATTCAAAAGCATTCGACGCTTCCCCAATAAACAACCTTTATTCAAAAGCATCGACAATCTTTTTGATAAACATATTTATTCAAAAGCATTAGACGCATTCGATAAACCGCTTAATCAATGACAATCTCCGATAAACCGCTTTAATCAAAAGCATTGGACAATCTCCGATAAACCGCTTTAATCAAAACTCATTGAACAATCTCTGATACTTTTTAGTTTGGTTATACTGTCTCAAAAGAAGATAGGGTGATAATGAGAACAATGATAGAGGAGATGTTGGATATGGTTTGGTTTAGTCAACATCCAATGAACACATATTCATTTATCAAACCTACACATTTTGTCGTGTTTTCAGAGTACAAGAAAAATAAGAATAAATCATAAAAGAAAACAAGAAAATACATATATATTTATAATAACTTTCATTATCTCGAATAGGATTACGTAAGAGAATATTTATAATAACTCTGGATATATGACCAAATTACAAAAATACTCATATACCTTGTACCATACCGTACCACAAGAGCTTTGCCTCCGCACCCCTAATGTGACGCCTAAAACCCAGGGGTCCGTTGACAACCCGTCAACCCGTGGAAGACTAGTGGATGTTGGGTAACCCAACACCACACCATCGTGTCCCCTTGACCTCGTGATTTAAAACTGAGATAACCTCCTTTATATGGGAGGGAGTTATACCCAAAATACAACCTGTACAAAAAAATCTGGCAACATGACCCAATATAATACAATGACTAATGAGTCCACTACAGAAAGTGGTCTAACCCAAGGTCTTACCTCATCCACACTACATAATATACAGGATTAATTACCATAGTCCTCACGAGTTTAATTACAACTCTTACAAATATTACAAATTAGAACAAGGTTGTTCCAAAGTATTTTTACAATTTTTTTACATTAAACATGCTATAATTAATTTGTTCCAGCTTCTTAATAATAAAATTAATTACAAGCCACTAACCCTAAGCTTCATAATCAAGCGACCTCGAAATGGAAATACGTCCACGCATACCCATGCAAAATTCGGAAGGGGGTCCCACGATTGTGGTGAGCAATCTCAGCAGGATGGGGAACCCTACAGGGGCTACTCCCCACCTAAGTACACATGCAATGCCATGTTCACACAATCAAACATTCCAAGTAAAATGCAGTCTCTACTCTAAAATGCCTATATGCCATGAATGAAGTGTCACTCACCATGCCTTTAACACGAGTCCTCACCGACTCCTCACACATTCTATGCCAAGAGTAAAACTCGCATTAGTGTTTCACCTTAACGACTTTTATCCAAAACAAAAAGCTTTTGTTCTTAAACTCATCGACATCCTCCGATAAACCGCTTTTATTCAAAGTCATCGGGACAATCTCCAATAAATAGCTTTATTCAAAGCATTCGACAAGCCTAATAAACAATTTTTATTCAAAAGTATCGACAATCTTTGATAAACATATTTATTCAAAAGCATTAGATTGCATCTGAGCAAACCGTACTTTAATCAGCATCGACACCTCCGATAAACCGCTTTTAATCAAAAGCATTGAACAATCTGAGCAACTACTTTATTCAAGACGTGACGCTTCCAATAAACAGCTTTATTTAAAGCTATGAAATGCACCCGTGAGACTCCATTGAATGTAGTCCAAAGTACCGAGCTCACCACCCACTCACCAAGAATGATGAATGATTATGACCATGTACACGCACCCATTTAATGCGATGTCTCCATGCATATGAAATGCAATTATGCCATTCCATGCCTATACTACGCGTCTTTATATATGATGAGTGCTATATGGACATTTTAAACCATCCATAATACCCATGCATCAATCGACAATCATATCACTAACATGCCACTCCAAAATAAACCACACAATGTTACGTCAACAGATATTATACACACATATATTGACATTTTACAAGTCATCACCAATCAAGCAATGACATATATTATACTCTAGTTTAATTTGTGATACCATATCCACAAATAGCTTACAAACTGTTTCATGTAAATGGCTCTTGTTCATACACAAACACATCACAAGCCAAACCATTAGAACACACAATTTCAACCAAGTATATCACTCAATTCAAGCAATGATATACTATAATCATATACAAATTGTGGCAAAAATCTGGACACAAATCATTAAACAACCTAAGCTGCAATAGTCCCGAAAAACGGACCATAACTTGAGTTATAGAGGTCCGATTTGGGTGATTCAAAAGCCTAACATCAAGTTCTCATATAGAGCTACAATTTCCTTAAAGGATACTAGTCCAAAATTCGCACTTTTTCCCAACTGAAAATCAGTCCCAAAAATTTTGACAGTAGGTTAGGTCAAAACAGGGCAACCTATAGCAGTCTCAGAAAATGGACCATAACTTGGGTTATAGAGGTCCAATTTGAGTGATTCAAAAGCCTAACATCAAGTTCTCAGATAGGGCTACAATTTCCTTGAAGGATACTAGTCCAAATTCTCCATTTTTCTAATCGAAACCAGCCCAAAAAACTGTACATCATAAAGGGTCAAAACAGGGCACTATTCCCATAACCCATTATTTTGCCAAACAACCCCTTAGGGAAAAAAGGGCCAAACAGCCCCTTTAGGGCATTAAAATTCAACCAAATAGCCCCTAGAATGGAAAATAAACCAAAGTAGGAAGAATTCATACCTCTTGGAACGTAGAAGAAAATCTAGGAAGTCCCATAGACACTTCCTAAACCCGAAACTTTTGATTTCCGAACTCCCGTCAAATCATCGCAAATCCCTTGTTTCTGCATCTACATGTAGCCCCTGGCCGAGTAGATGAACTTTTGTTCTTGACCCGACAAATTCCAACCAACGTAACTCCGTGGATCGAAGAGAGAAGTTTTGATTTTTCATTTCTCTTTTCTCTCCCTCTCTCACTCTACGGGTTTTCTTCTTTCCCGCAGCAGAAAATCCCTTCCTTTTTTGCCCTAAAACTGATTTTTTTTTTTTTTTGTCTAACTTAATTCTTAAGTTTGGAGACATACCACATCGCATTACGCTGCTCATTACTCATTCGGGTTCGTTTATACACTAAAATAATTTATTTCGTCCCAGTTCAAGTTCATTTTATTTTAAATGAACTTTACTTGAGTTATTTCCCAACTCCCAAAATTCTCATAAAAATCTTGTCCCCTGAGTCACTCACGCCCGTTACTCCTCAAAATCGCGAAAAATCCGACCGTCTCGAAATTCGCGACTAAAATTCTTCAAAATTAGATTTCGTGGAGACGAATCCAACGATTTAAGATCGCTTTCATCATCCGATACCTAAATAAACTCTGGGCTCTTAACCATTATTTCAACAATTTACTTTTTACCATTTTTCAGAAAAATTAAATTTTTCCTAAGTTTTACACATAACCTATTATTTCGTCCCCAAGTCAAAAGAAGATTTGTCCATCCCTTTACGCTCAATATGAGACACATATCACAACATTTTTGCATGAAAGATGAAGCATATGACTTCATTTGTAACTCATAAAGTATAAAGGAAAGAGAGAAAATTGAAGAAAAGCAAATTCTTAAAGAAAATACATTAAAAATTAGGTTTAAACTTAATAAATTAATTTTATCTGCTTATTTAAACTCATTTCTTGTTTCTTTTATTATATACAGTAAGAAATTTAAAAATATATAAAATTTTGATTATTTGATTTTATTTTATATTTTCCATTATGAAATCAAACATCAGAAAATCATTTTTTATAATATTTTTTTCTTTTCCTATTACTTTATGAGTTTCAAAGAAGCCTATAAATTTAAAGAGCTAGAAGCATTAGAGCTATTAAAAAGACATAAAGAGAAAACAGCAAATAATAACAAACTTGAAAATTAGTACTTTTTTGCTAATGAGATTCAATAAGAGACTCATCAAATGGGGCTAACAGTCATCCTCATGCTTTTACTTATAGACAACTTCTTCCATAACATGTCACGAGGTTCAATTTGAACTTATGATGATTAGGATACATTGAACTATCTTCCTACACAAATGTTTTATGATATTACAAGTCAGATACAACATAAATTTTAAACAAACACATGAGTAAAACCATGGGAATGTAATTTGTATAAATGATAGAAATATAATTAAATTAAATTAAGTCTTCCAGTAGTATTGAATATACACTTTCAAAATTCATATAATTTTTTTAGTAATGCATTATGTATTACTATTGAACGTGATTAATATTGTATCATTGCTTGTTCAATATTTTTAAATTTCTTTCAATATTCTTATTAGTTTTGATTAATTTAATATTGTCATGCCATAAATATTTCCTCTTAATAGAATCCCATTAAATATTTATTTTTTTGTAAAATTCAACTTTAAATAATTTCAATATTTTCATCCTTATTTAAACCAAGCATTAATTTAATACCTCAATCCCACCATTATTTACAACCTGTCCTATTTTCCTGCATAAAAAACACCCATGATAGAAGCTTAAGACAAAATATTCAATATTTAAAAATAAATAAACCCGTACAGCCAATACATGCATACACATTGCATGTAGCTCTAGATAGCTACTAGATTCTCCAAAGCCAATACCTCCAAAAAAATCAAATGTAGCCTAGTCTAAGTTTCTGTACTAAAATAAACACATAATAGATGCATCATAAGATGTTGACCCCTTATTTTCCTCAAAGCCATGTCACGCACTTCACTAATTGAATATGTGTTCTAATTATCACATATATAAATTAAATAATGTGCATCCTTGTGCTTTTTGTATTCGTTCAAGTACTGTTTGACCCAACCTCACATGTCACATTTGGCCTGTCAATGTCCACTTAAACCAACTTCAAGGGCATCTTTATGTTTTCTATATCTTGAAATCTACACAATCTAGACTTAATCTAGGCTATGGTACTATGTCTAGTTCTTAAATTAACTAAATTTGTTTTTCATGCAACATCCCAATCGCACAAGACACTCATTGAGTCGGTGATCATGACCTTGTCTCCCAGGAGGCTTTTTCACGACTGCATTAGGCCTAGCTAGGTGTTGATCATTCCAACATCTGTAAACCTAACTCGATCAATCTCAAGTTTTATGTACATTTCAATTAACATCATATCATAGTTTTTTTCAAAATTATCTGCAGAGTGTCGTGTTGGTTTAAATTAGGAATGGCAACCGGGCAGCCATCCCAACCCCTCCCTATTTACTTAAACAATTTCTCATCCTTAAAATGTTTAAAATAAATAAATAAAACGGGACAGAGGAATTAAGAATACCTATATTTGTCAAAAACTCGATAACCATAATCCCATACTTTGTTCCATTATAAGCGAAAACTAAGAAAAAAAAAAACCGCCATGTTGTCGTGCCTAGTTTAAATTACATGTACAAGTCAAATTTTAATTTTAATTAGTAGGAAATATAAATTTTGAATGATTTTTTGTCTATTTTAATTAGAATTTAGTAATCACATTTATTTATTATGCTTTGAGAAGGAAAAAGCACATATAGTACATAAGTTATTTAGTAAAACTTTTTTTTTAAAAGAAGTTATTTAGTAAAACTTAATCCTCATTATTTAATGATTTGAAGTCAAATTATATAAGTTATTGATCTAAAATTTATTACTTAATCATTTAGTTGAAGTATTATAATGATATAAAAGTATTTCAAATATATATTTTAATTGTCAATTGATATATTTACTCTTTAAAGAGTACTGAAAATTGAGTAAATATTAATAAAAAGATTGTAGAGATAATCGTAACAAATAAAGATAAAAAAAGGGAAATATTATAGACCCGTGAAGTTAAATATGTCAATTATTTTTTATATTACTCTAAAATTAATTTTAATTATAAGTAATACCATTAAGTTATTTTCAATTAAATTTACTAAATTTATTTAGCAAATTAAATTAATTATTAAAATACTTAAGTTATTAAATTAATTTATAAAAGATGCATGAGATGTCTTCAATTTTTAAATTTCAAAATTTTTTTTATAAGAAAATTCCTTTGTAAAAATCTAGATTCTCTTCTATCCATTGTGTGATAAAATATAAAGAAATTGGATTTAAAATTGATAAATCCAAAGTTATTTATAAAATTAATCTCTAGTAAAAATAACCTTAAAAATATCATCATTTTCCACAAAATGTCCCTAAATAAAATAAATCTTTTCCATGATTACTCAATCCCATTGAAGCATTTTGTCTCATCATTCACGTTTGAAGTATACCCTCATGGGAATTTTTGTCTAAAGTGACATCTTTGTACCTAATTTTGGATTTTATTGAAAGAGGGTAGTTTTACAAATAAGTATTGATATATCTCCCTATTTAAACAGCTTTCCCTAGAATATATAACTTTTTTTTTTTCTTAGAGACCCTAAAATATATAGTTGGACACTCCAAAAAAATTGTAATACAAATATACTTTCAAGGGGAACTTGAAATGTATAGTTTTTAGCAGTCTTAAAATAATTTTAAACCCGACCGGCTATAACCAAAACCCACTAATCAATTCGAGCTGGCAAAAAGTAAGAATCGCTTGAGATACGAGGGATTTTCTATTGAACTGCACCCACAATTTTTTGTGCTTTAGTTCTTTGAATTCATCCATCTAAAGGGATATCTATCAACTTGACATATTTTAACATTTTGGATCCTTCCAAACTAACAGTCGCAACATGAAATAAATGATAGATTCAGGGATTATTCATTTCTTCTACTATTAAAAAGAGTGTACCCAAATTATTCTTATGTTAACACAACTTGGTGGGACCCTAATTGATTTGCGCAATCTTATGCGCCAATATATAACATTAATTGCGCCACCTCTATTATGTGCATGACTAAAATACCTATAAATTAATATTATTTAATATAATTAGCTTGAAGGTGGGAAACATTATTTAATATAATTAGCTTGAAGGTGGGAAATATTAAGAGTACTAAAGTTCATTTTCAATAAATAGTTGGTGTCTTGAATGAATTTATAATTTAAAGATATATATACATATGATACTAGATCCATTGCTCTGGTCATGCCCTTTAGTCAGGATTATGAGATATTTTGAGTGTTTAATATCTCAAACATTTAATATAATTAGCTTGAAGGTGGGAAATATTAAGAAAGTACTAAAGTTCATTTTCAATAAATAGTTGTGTTTAATTAACTTTATAATTCTAGAGTTGATATATATACATATAAGATAATTAGATCCATTGCTCTTGGTCATGCCTCTTTTTCAGTCGGATCATGAGATATTTTGAGTGTTAAATATCTCAAAATATTTAATATAATTAGCTTGAAGGTGGGAAATATTAAGAAAGTACTAAAGTTCATTTTCAATAAATAGTTATGTGTTTAATTAACTTGTAAGTTAAAGGATATATATACATATAAGTAATAATTAGATCCATTGCTCTTGGTCATGCCTCTTTTAGTCGGATCATGAGATACTTTGAATAGATTCGTACACATATGAAAAACTTTTTTAAACTATATCACATCCAAATTAATTTATATACAAGTTAAGAAGGACCACAAAAACTATAAAATTCTAATACATAATACAATTATTCGAACTTTTATAGTTTGAATTCATTTCTATGATATATATATATATATATATATATATATATATATGTATGTATGTATATAAGTTGGTTTGTGTTAAAAAGTATAATATACATATTGAATTTAAAGCGCATAACCTTAGTTAAAAAAATCGCATCGATTGATGATATCGTCTCTTTTAATATGATATCGAACTTTTGATTGTGATCAAATATTACAAACTTAACTTTTAAAATATTGATCATTTAAGTCATTCGGAGATTGTCAATCCTGTACCACACACATTAACTTGATGATGCAAAGCCCTTTTAAATCTGAAAGTATATATAATTGTAGTAGGGGGTTTATAATCAATATTGCACATGCTTCTGTCCCATCTTAATCTAAGTTTTGGAAACCTTCATACTCTTAAAATCATACAATCATTATGTTTGAATATGATATATTTAGCATCATTATTTCTTGGCACCATCTCACATTGTATTCCTATGCATCCGAATTTATCATTTGGATTCTTGTAATAAGAAAATTTTGATTAAAAAGCATAGTTTTTCAATAGCTAGGAAAAGAAAAAGAGGAGACAAGATGGAACAAGTTTTGAAGCTTTGGAGACAATGAGGCACATCCGAGAAGCTTCATTTAGACATTTGGAAACGCGTGATCATTCCAATCATATATACATACACGATCCCAATAGAAAGTTTAAGATATTTCTCGTATCATAATTACTTTATTCAATCGAATATTTCAAGGTTTCGGATTGCAAGATATTTTAAAAAACGCGATATATTTATTTTTTAAAGTATTTGGATGCATTACTACACAAACACTTATAACAACTAAAATTCCGAAAAATGTTATTATTATAAAGACTTATAAAATCGGGGTTGCTTGAATAAATAAATATTTATAATAATTTTTAAACCTAAAAAAACTTAAAAATTAATATTATATATATATATATTTCATGAAACAATGATAAAAATTAAAGATAAAAGGAAAGATTCACTATATATTTCAAAACATTTATCATTCAAATATAATATCCCAGATAAAAATAGCTGCTAATGAACCGGTTTCTCTCATCTTCACTTTGCTTCATACGCATCAAAAAAGCATTATAAAAACTAAAATGTCAGAAGTTTCTTTTTCTTCATTAAAATCTTTGGGACGCTTTCTATAAATTGGATCGTGATATACAATAAACTCGTAATTATTTAAGACTATATAAAAGTTCTCGCCTCGAGAATGAAGTCGCTAATTGAGAATGCAGACTTTTAAGCTCGACGTGGCACCATACCTAGTGATAAATGAAAATTATATAATGTTATTAAATATCGTTTATAGCTTTTATCTAATAATAAAATACAATAAAGTAAATAACAAAAACATAAAATCAAATATCACTAAATAAGCCCCATCACTGCGCATTAATATCAAAACAAAATAACAAACATCATTAGTATTTTCTACCATCACAAAAATTCTAAGTTCCAAAACAAAATAAACACTCATGGATCTGCATCAAATTCAAAATCAAGAAAATCATTATCAATATCATTCTTCTAGTCAATAGATTTTTTTTAATTATATTTCAATTTTTTCCTATCTTTTACATAATTTAAAAAAAAAATTAACCTATTTTTTACATAATTTTTTCATTATTTTTAGATTTATTTATTTATTTTTACATAAATTTTCAAAAAATTACTTTTTTTAACATGATTTTTCAAAAAAAATTCCTATTTTATACATAATTGTTTGAAAAATTTTGCCTATTTTTTACATAACTTTTTTCAAAGTTTATTTTCTATTTTTCATTTTTTCTTATTTTTTTTATATATTTTGTCATAATGACAATTTTATCTTTAAAATGACCGATTTTAAAGTTTTTTTAAGCTTTTTTTTTATAAGGTTCTTTATGAAAATTATTAAAATAAGTTAAAATGACTTTATATGAGAATCATAAGTTATTTTTATAAGCTCTTTTAAACACCTATAATTTTTATTAAAGATACTAATGTGATAGGATAAGGCCAAATAAATCGTACATAATCTTTCCTTAAACATATCCTAAATATTGTATTATCGGACTTGAAATGTAGGGAAGGTATTGACTACGAGCCTATCACAAAGGGAGTTAGTAAGATCTGAAAAGATTTTTGTCCAATAAACAAATATTAGGCCTAACGTAATTTACGCCATCATGCCATACAATTATTCAGGATGATATGTCACGTTATGCATTCAACAATGAAACATTCAAAACCCACTCCACTTTATGTGGTCACTTAGCAAGAAAAAAGCACCAAACTTTTCCATGTGGGGGCTTCTTTTCCTGCCCTTCAAAAAGCTACACAAGACTTTTACATTGACAATTTGATATGAGGAAGTTGGAACTTGATGACTGATAATAACATGTGGGGGGGTATATACATATATATGATGTAAGCTTGGAAAACTGTCGACCATCATGGATGCTTCTACCGTGAGGTATATATTTAATGAATTTGTGACCCTTCAATATTTTGACCATTAAGCATTAGCAATATCAAGGCCAGCTAGAAACATGTAGGGTAGAAGTGGGCACAGTTAAAAATCCAATAATCTGACAACTACCAAAATACTAAAACAGGTCTTTGTATCATGTAGAGCATGAAATTAATAACAACTCACAAGAAAAAATTTAATGAGATTCATCTATTTAATGTTTGCAACAACCAATCTTTGGGTGTAAAAGGTTCTCAATTTTAAAATATGTATACTAGATCATGAGAAACTCATTAGACTCTTGCAACGACTATTAGAAATAAGAGAACTTATTTCTGAGTTTTAGAATATAAAATCCAGCAAATTGTGATGACTCTTGTTGCCACAAAGTACATAGATGTTAAAAATAAAATAAAAATAAAAATACTCGAGCACAAATAATGACCATATATAGAAGACCCGGCCCCCAAACAATCGGCCTGTCTTTACCATCAATAAATTTGAGAAAAGACACACCATCCACCACATGGCTTTTATAAGACTTTCCATTCAATCACATTCCCACAGTTACCAATCTATGACATCTAAACCCTAAACCAACCAATTTAATAATAGCAAAATTCAAATTGGCATGAATAAAGACAAACATCCTTGTCAGCTTATCTGTGGTAGAACTTAGAAGCCTCACCTAAACTAGTCCATGCAAAATAAAATCATAGCTCACCACTAGCTGGAATGTACTATTTCTATTCCCTGCTGGTCTTTCAACACTTTTCTCCTTCGGGATCTCGCTATCTACTTTTCTCTCTAAACCACGCAATTATTCTTTATCTCGTGTTTAGTACTGTGCATGGTGTGGTGTAATGTTATAAAAAGACAGCAAATCACTGGCCCGATTTCATCTCTTTTCTCTGATCTTTCCCACTCTCTGTAGTCAATAGTATTTTTTTTTCTATTCCGTGTTAATGGCGGATATCCATTATCCAACAAAACCAAATAATGCCGCCATAAGTCTGAAGCTTTTTGGGTTCAACATTTCTGAAGTCGAGGAGTTAGAATCGGGAAAATCCCCATCTGGGTCACCGGAATCGGAGATTTTTCAGGCCGATGCCGGAGATATGAGTGGCTCGCATTGCTGCCGCGAGTTTGCCAACCTCGCTTTTAGGTGGTCATCAGAACGCCTACAAGAAGGAAAGACAGCAACCGGAAGCGCGCCAAATTGCAAGCCGCCGCTCGGAACTTTCCTGATTCTTCTTCCGGAAACCAGATGGTATCGGCGTTCATGCCGCCGCCGTATCTCTTTGACCGCTCTTCCGCGCCACCACAGTCGTTTCCTTGGGCTTACTTACCACGCGCCGGCGCAGCGCCTTCTTTCTGCTCCTCGCAGCGTGGCTTTACGATGAAATGCGGCAAAGAGGCGGCGCCGGAAGTATATGCCGTCGACGCGAGGGAAACTTCTGTGAGGGCAGTTCTGTATCGTGAAGTTCAGGCCCACGCCGGCGTTGTGCCGGAGTTGATGAGACGAGGTGACGATGGGAGCCGTTTGGAAAAGGGCTTGGTCGGCTTAGATTTGCATCTCAGTCTTGGGCCAGCCAAGCCATGATCTTGGTTCAGTTCCTTTGGGATATGTAATTACTCCAATTTTCAACAATATTTTGGTTTCCTTTCTTTCTTTCTTTTTTTTCTTAAATTTTTATTTTAAATTATTTAATTTCTTTTTGGAGGAGCCAATTAAATGCATGAGAAATTTTGGCCAGGGCTAAGTAGAGAAAGTAAAAGTTAAAATTTGTTTTAGAAAAAATTCACAAAATAATTTGCATGACACGTCACTTGAAAGGCAGGAGGTGTACTTCTTTGATCTCTTTTTTTTTTTTTTTTTTTTTTTTTTTTTTTTTTTTTAAGATTTTTTTTGCTTTGGCCCAATCTTTTTGAAAAGCCAAATTGATTAGAATAGTAAAAACCTATATTTTCAAAAGATAAGTTTAAGATCAATTTTTTGAGAAACTAGTATGTGTATTTTTATATAGAAATTTTTTTTACCTTGGTAATATCTGAAGTCAACAAATAAAATAATTAAATAAATACAAACTCATCACGGGGAACTCGTTTCATCCTTTATTACTTGAGTTGAACCACAAGAACCAAAATTCGGTTATTTAACAACTAATAGTGGTCTAACTCTTTGATATATGACTAGAAACCGACTAGTTCATTAATGGGAGTCGTGTTTCATAAAAGTTTTTCTAGGACTAAAATCACTTTTAAATGTTTTTAAGGATAAAATGTTTGGAAATATTTTTAAATGTCTAGATGAAAATTTATTTGAAACAAAATAAGTTATGAAAATTTATTTATTCAAATCTATTTTAAATAGCATTAGTACATTTATTTTGACAAAATTATTTAATTATGATATTTTACTTTTATTTATTTTTATTAAAAATATAAATATAGTCTAGTTATTTAAAGTTTATAAAAGTTTATCAATACCTATAAAAAGTTTGTAAAAGTATATAATATCTATAAAATTCAAGTCTATAAAAGTCCTTAAAAATAAAAGTCTATGAAAATCGTTCATACATTTACAAACTCTATAAAAATCTATCAATATTTATAAAATTCTTTCAAAGTTTATAAAAGTCTATAAAAGTCATTTATACATTTATAAACTTTACAAAAATTTATAGAAGTCTTTAAAAATCTTTCAAACTCTATGTGCTATCATCTTAAAAAAGTCTATAATTGTCATTAAGTTCTAATCCAATACACCCCTTTAGAAGTGATGAGGGAATTAGAAATTTTGAGATAAAATAAAAATAAAAATAAATGAATAATTTTTTTTTAAAATGTCTAGATGAAAATTTGAAACAAAAGCAGTTAATGAAAATTTATTTATTCAAACCTATTTTATAACACTTCAAATTATACCCTAATAGTTTTATCACATGTTTAAGATATAATATAAGTTAAATTTACATTTTTTCGAAATTTAAATATTAAATGTGAAAAAGAATAAAATGGTTAATTGTCAAATTAAGGACCCAAATAATATCAGTTAAGAAGATTATATATTAAAGTAGAAATGTGATAAGTTAATGTGCAATTAAAATAAAAGAGAAAACTAGGATTAAATTCCCTTAAAGCCAAACATGGTCTTCTAAGAAAAGAAAATTTCCCATTTTCTTGTCAAAATTATGTAAAAAATTGATGGATGGTCAAAATTTTAAAATTGGGTTTTAAAAGGTGTTTTAATCACATCACATTTTTTTAGAAATATTTGGTAAAAAAAAATCAAATAATTTAAAATTTGTGTTTTTAAAATTTCTCAACCTTTTTTTCTTGAAAAATGACCAATTTTAGATAAAAAATATCTTTTTTATTTTATGTATTTATATTATCTCTTAAAATATATGATTATTTTTATAATAAAATAATAAGAAAATATTTTTATCAAAAATAATGTCAAAATAGACGAAAGTGTCAAATTTATTTTGGCCAAAAAATCATTTAATAAAAATCAAATTTCTTATTTGATTAAAAAAACTTTTAAAAGCCCATTTGACACTCCATTGAATTTTTAGTGTGATTATAAATATTTTTCAAGAAAAAAAAAACTAGATTCACAAATTTAGCTTTATTTGATGTGTTTTAGCCCAATATTTATTTTTTTAATAGAAAAAGGAGAGGCAGGGAAATGACGATATTGGGTCTTGATTTTATATTGAGACCCGAATAATATCTATGTCCAGACTCCGAACTCCATCCTACTGTGGTGCCCGCAGTACCGTTTCTGTGCTCGCTCCCCCCCAGCTCGGTTTTCACATTTCCATTCTTCGAATTGAAGTTATCTAAACCCCACAAAGGTTGGTCCTTGTTTTCCTCTTCTCTTTGTTTTTTCTCTGTTTGGTTGATGAGAAAGTATACGAAAGCAGAAAGGAATCAGGATTTCAATCCTTACTCTATGACAACTTAAACTGATGTTAGACCTTCTTTTTGGAGGATTAGAAATAATGCCAGCGCGTGCATCTGAACCGCTGACCTCGCATATCCTGACCGAAGTTGCCGCCTTGATTACCATGGAATTCAGCGAAGGCGTTTAGTACCGGCGAGGCTTCATGTATCATTTCTGCTGCCGGATGTGCGAATGGAGTTAAAGTCGAGTATACTCCTTGGGCTTTTCGTTGATTAGAACCTCAAATGGCGCACACTTAACGACACACAATGTAGCTTATCATCTGAAATTATCTCCTTGTCCTTTTCTTTTCTCCTTTTATATCAAAAGAAACCTAATTTTCATATTTTTTTTCTGTGTTTGGTTGCTAAGGAGATCGAGGAAAAAGAAAGTGAAAATTTTGGCTCTCTGTTTGCGTTTCTTTGGTATAAAAAATGTGAAGTTCTTATTCTAAGCAACCAAACTTTTTCCTTATCCTCAATTGGATTATTATGGAAAAGAGAAGGAAAGGGAACAAAACACTAGAATGCTTAGGAAAGTGTCATTTTCTTTCCAAGTTTCAAAGGGAGCCTTCACTCCTCTATTTTTCTCAAGAAAAAAAAGTGATTTCTCTTTGTTTCCATGTTACTGATTGATCAAGTAATTTATTTTAGATTGGTTTTGAAATGATCGATCGTATTTCAAGAAGAAGGTATTTGTTGAACACAATACAATTGAAGGCTTTAATTGGAATAGGTACTTCATCAATTGTGCTACCTGTTATTTCTTCTAGTATTTTTTCATGCTGCCCTTTTTTCCTCCTTCCTGATGATATTGATAGTTATAAAGATTATTTATTTGACCAGCACAGGCTCCATAGGAGAGGTGCCGATTTTGCTGGCAAAACCTCAAGCATACATGAACTTCAGTGGGGAATCGGTTTGTCCTTATTTTTCATTTCAGCTAAAGGTTTTATCTGTTTGTTTCATAATTGCTCTACTATCAGAAAGCATTAAATTGCATGTCAATAAAAATTAGAACTGGACCCATACCAATGAGACTGTCTTGAGCTGTTACTGTCTTATATAATTTTCAAATAGATATGATGGCTATATCCACCATCATGTCCATTTGAACGAAGCAAGTGGATATTCAACTATAGAAAACTACACCCTTCCGATTATTCTGAATTTAGACGATGCCCTGAGATATGGAACGCTATTGTTCTCTCGCACAGTAATTTTACAAGTTTAGGTTCAAAAGTGATTGTATCTGGATATTGTAGAGAATTTCTTGATGAAAACACTTTCACATGGGTAGTTCTTGAAGATATGCTTATAACCTGTTTTTGAGATGGTGTTGACTTCTGTGTTCAGTATAAAAAGAAGTAGAAGCAGAAATAGATAAAATTGTTGTGTAATTGAATATTATGTTTGGGAAATATATTTTAAAAATATTTTATTGAAAAACCAGAAAGTTTGGTCATTTTAGAATCTAGTTACATAAAAAAATCTGCTTGCATATCATGTTCCGAGGACAAGTACGGGCATTCTTCTGTTCTTGAAATGTGACAATCACATTGGGAAGTGTGGCCCCATAGTTGAGAATTCATCTATGCACTTTTAAAAGTTGTGTCTGATCTTCAAATGTTGGTTTTGCTCTTTTCCTATCCAAAAAAAAAAAAAAAAAAAAAACTTGAAACATTGGTTTTGTGTTTAAAGCTCTCCTTAACAGGGCCTTAGTGTTTTCCCCCTCTACATTATGTCTTAGAGCATGTCTACATTATAAGGCTTAGTGATTGTGTGAGCTTATGTTCTGTGTTCTTTGAAAGACAGATGCATCATCATTGATTAAAGGCAGTGTAAATCTCTGCACTTGAATACTATTACCGGTGTTTTTATTTGTTTGCTTTTAGTAATATCTGCTGTCTATGTACCATTTCTTTCTCAAAATCTACTTTCCAAATATGCCTTTTCATGTGAAAGGGTTGGCATGCTAAGGGTTTGCTTGAAAACTTTTCAAAATAGTTATGAAAAAAATGATTTTTGAAACAATTTTTAGAATAGTTTTCATGGATAAAATTCCATTTGAGGGTTCAAATGAGATTTATATATATATATATATATATATATATATATATATATATATATATATATATGTGTGTGTGTGTGTGTGTGTGTGTGTGTGTGTAATGATAAATATAAAATAAAACATTGTCTCGCCTTGTTCTTCATGAAGGTGGTGTGCTATGCAATAATGCAAAAGTTCTAAAAATGTTCATATTTTCAATTTTATTCAAACCACTCGAGAAAACACCAGCCTGTTTTTGGAATAAATCTTGAAAAAAAAACTGTTTGCAACAGCGGTTTTCAAATAATCATGCACTACTGGGTGCTGTATATTGAGCTGACATTGTTTTATTTCATATTTGGCAACAACAATCTCCCTTTTATATGGGGATGTAGAGATTAGAGTAGAAAGTTAGGCTTCATGCAATGCAATAATAATTGATGTCATCAGCATTAAATCTTTAGTGTGCATGTTTGAGAGATTATACTATATTTCTGTGTAGTTGAACAGTTAATTAGTCAAAGATGTATTGATGTGTATTCAACATGTCCATCATCTGGTCACTGAATCACTTTAACATTTCTTATCCATGATTCCTATGTTCTCATCCTCCTAACTATTTTCCTTCCTCCTCTTTTGGTTGGTAAATTGGACTTACGATATTTTAGTTATTAATCATATGATCCCCATAAAGTAGCTATTGTCTCTGACTTTTCTTTTTCACTATTCTAAAGGTTGACTCGCTGGCTGCATATTATCAAGTACTCCCGCGTCATATCCTAGTGGTATCAATCTTATATGCTTCTACAGTGTGAAACAAGCAAACATCTCTTTACTTAATAATTACATGGAATGTTTTTAATACATTTTTTAAATCTGGCAATGTAGGTCTACGATGAGATGAACTTACCAAATGGTGTTTTAAGGTTAGCATCAAAAGGAGGACATGGCTATCACAATGGGTACGTTCACAATATAATGCATTTAACATAGTTTGAGCAAATCTTCAATCTTCATATTTTCTTTCAATTCGTAAATATATGGAGAAAATGAATAATGCTCTAGTTTTTGAGAATTGTTTAAGAGAAAGTTAAATAATTAATCAAATAACAGGCTGAAGCAAAGCCATAAAAGCATTGCAGTACAAATAATCCTAACCAACATAAACGTAATCAAGACTAAGATGAGTAATTTGGTAAAGTTGAATTCCTCATTTTCTTCCAAGAAAATTTGATCATGTCTCCAAGAATGAATAGCAACACATTTCTTCATCGACCAAACTGAGCAAAGGTCAATCCTGAGTTCTCAGCTAGGTTTGAAGTTGCTTGCTATTTCGCTGCACTCGAAACTATTAGAGAAAATAATTATTTTCAGATTTGGAATGAAAATACTAACCTACAGCTACATAAATGGCATCATTCAACTGAGTGGATCCTCAAAGAACTCTTCAGATGGCATTGCACTAAATTCTTGCAAACTCAGTTGTTTCTGTATCAATTTGTCTGCATGAGTTCTTAATTTCTATTGGGAAGATCTACAAATATAATCACCCTTAGATATTTTCATTTACTAGTTCATTAAGTTCCCCTTGCTAAATAACAAGTGCAATGGATACAATTCTTTATTGCTTATTTATTATTTTGGGTCCCCACAACCTGAATATCCCACTTCCCCATCCCAACTCCTTTGCGCATTTCCAGTGAAGTCTCATGTGAAACACAGGGAGAATGGCTCTGAAGATCATTCATGTCAGTTGACTATTTTAAGATTATTTGGATGTGCAAAAATGCTACAGTTCTGTTCAAAATGTATACAGCAAAATGAATACTCCGGTGCAGTGAGGAAGTCGTGTGTGCTGATTTTTGAATTAGATTGGAGTTAAAATGCCGAGAAAATATAGGTGGCCCTTAGATGGGGTATGCTATTATCCCGGGCTGATCATTCTTCATTTTCACTACTTATGCCTTTCAATATGCAAGCAGGTTAGCTCTAGGATGAGATAATTTATGCTACCAGGATACTGAGTGACACCTGAAGCAGCCAACATAATAAACCCAGAACAGAAAAGGACCTCTAGGATGGGTATTAGATCATAGCCAACATAATAATTTACATTTTTCTGTCTCAATCATGTTCTTGTTGTCTTCAACTCAAGCAGTTTCCAATTTGATATTTATGTTTGGAAACAAATAGTTGCTTTCATATCACCAAAAGTTCAATATTACTGCTTTCTTATTTCAGACTGAAGAATGTGATGGGCCATTTGGATGGTTCTCGTGAGTTTCCACGGTTGTATAGGTTGGTTTCATAGGTTCCATAGATTAGTTTCTCTGATAACATGATCCTTCAGCTTGATTTTTAGTTGCCCACTCCAGTGTATCATGCTTTGTAAGCATAGAAACCACCTGGTTCCATGGACATGAAAGCGTATCTTCTACAGAAGTTCAGCTCAATATCAGAAAGAGGTAAATCATTTCAACTTCCTGTCTGGTTTTTTCTCTACTTTTCACGAACAGAGTTCCCATTAAATATAACCGCAATTGACTTGTCTTTCGGCTGATCCCATCTCCACCATGGCTAACCATTCATGCTCTATAGATCCTGTTATGTCAATTTTGTGTAGAACTTCCTGCATACATTACATTTCCATGTAGAATTTCTATTCTGATTTCTGGATATCAGTTTGATTACGCGGTGAAGAATGTTAATTTTTTCTTCCATGTTGACTGGTAATTGTTATGTGGGGCAGATTGATGCAGCTCTAGAACAAGGGACTGGGGCAGTGAAGAACCTGGTGCTCAATGGATTCAACCACATTACCACCAGATTTAATTTGGGGCAAAAGTACAAGTATCACAAAGTCTGACAGGAATCAAAACAACTGAGAGTATAGGTAAGGGCAGATAGCAAATCTCACACTATCATCATCCTGTTTCCTAATAGAAGTTTCATATGATTTAACCAATGTGTGTGTATGAGAGTTGTAATGTCACTATCATTGCCCTGTTTCCAAATAGAAAACTTCATGATTTAATCCAATGTGTGTATATGATATGAGAGTTGCAATGTCGCCATGTTTAGTTTTCCTGTTCTACTAGGAGAGAGAGAGAGAGTAATGTGATTTGGAAAAGATACTCATAATTGTTTTTTTTTTTTATGAAAGAAGATTATCCAACAAAAAACTATTGGAAAAAAAACCACAATAATCATAATGCTCATAACTGTTTTTAAAAGGGATGAAGTGATCCCAAATGTGAAAATCCAACCTTTCACATATTAATTTGATAAAAATAATACAAATTTTGAAGTGTATTTGTACTAAAAAGGGTTTCTTCATGCTCACAGATTTGGGATTCAATAGTTTTTTAGAACAGGTTTCTGTTTCTTAGAGCTAATTTCCAGAGTTTGAAAAGGCAGGGCAATTTTCTTGATAAGAAATAGTTTTTAATTATTTGTTTGAAGATGCAAGATTTTTTTAGGATATTTTTATTATTTTTATTTCTCTTCTTGTGGTTTGCTTTAAAGAATAATAGGTGTAAAAATTACAAATGTAAAGAATGATTGAAATTAAAATAATATAATAAGAGGTTATTTAAAACATAAAAGGTATTTTAAAAATACATAAAGTATTTGTAAACGCAAAAAGTATATTATAAACATTTTAATGTTTTAACATATTTTTTGTTTAATTTAATATAGAGAGGTGGACTCAAATCAAAAACTTTAATTATGCCCCTCATGAATTTATAAGATCTACTTTAATTATGCCTTTTATGAATTTGTAAAATCTTATACCATTACTTTAGAGTTCCATATTTGTCCATTTATACCCTTTTAAACTAAATTCTTGTCATATATATATATATATTACTTCTAATTATTTTTAAAATTTTGCATTCTTGGTTTCAAATCTCTTTACCACTTGGTTTTCATATTTTAAGCATGCATAAAAGCTGCTTTTTAAAACTTTGATAATATATTTATCTTTTTCTTAATTTTAATTTTTACTTAATATGAAAATGTAAGCAAATTATCATTTCAACCTCAAATTTTATATGCATCTATCTAAAAACATGAATTAGAACGAAGAAAAAAAAATGGAAAAATTCTTTGATTTTGTTTTTCTTTACTTTGTGATGGTGGAAAGAGGGTTTTAAATTTACATTTGGGATTTGCATGGTTTTCTATATGCCACTAGACCATATGTCATTCCGGTGTTATCAAATTTTTTTACCCTGTTAATGATTGTTATAAAATTTTGAAGGAAACTGATTGGAGAAGAAAATAGAAGTAAATTGCTAAAGAAGAAAAATTGAAAAAATTAGAATTTTTTTTAAAACAATATAGTAAGTAAGTTAAGAAATTATTATTTTTACATATTTATGAAATTTTATTTTGCTTATTTCTTAAACTGAATAATTTAAAAATATCAATTTATTCTAATTATAATTATATTTGAATTCTTTCCATATTTTTTAAGAAAACCACCATATTATAATGTAATTTAAAAGGATATGTTGGAATTGACATGTAAGACAATGTTTTTTTCTATATGTACCCAAAAGGTACTTCTGCTATTATGGTATCATACTAATAATTATTTAAGTAAAAAAAAATAAATTAGGAAATAGCTGCAACATATATTTCAAAAAAAAAAAAAAAAAGGTCCAGCCATTTGGAAGACCTTCAACTTCAAGGAGCCGCGCCGACCGTGAAAAATCAATATTTTTTAAGAGGAATAATCTGGTGCTCCTAAGCCATACGGTGATCGCCTCCCATGACGCCATTCTCATCAGCTTGAAGAATCTTGACCGCCCATTACAAAAATCCGATCCAATGGTTGTTTGGAATCCAAAGTAAATCTTCCCAACTTTTCTAATTCCTTTATGCCCTTTTACAAATTACAACCCGTAGAAGAACGTTGCAACTCTTGACTCTTTGAAAAGCAATTCTCTCTCCACTCTTTTATGAGACCGTTGTAAACTCAAAAATTTTCATTTTCATTGAAAGAAGTGCACAAAAAACAGAGTAGAAATTAATAGCTGTATGTCCACAGAGAAATCAGAGCAACCCCAACAATTCATTGCCATGGCTGAGATCTATGCCTCTCTGCAACAAACTCATCAACCCAATGGCCCCCTTCAGTCTTTCTTCGCCACTCTTGATCCCATGTCTCTCATCCTTTCCCAGAACTCCGATCCGAATCGCCCCGTTCCTCTTCAACTTACCACCGACTACATCATGGAGAGGGGACCCAGATACAGAGCATACGCAGAGCTGAGAGAATCCAAGCTCAGAATGAAGAACGCCCAGCAGGAATCTATGGATCAGGAATTCAGACTCACCCCGCCAAAGAAACAGGTCAGATTCCAGGAGAATCCAAACCCCGGCGGCGGCGGCGGCGGCGGCGGCCGCAGAGGGTCCTCTGTTCTTGCCCAGTCCGTGCCGGACTTCTCCGCCGCCTTGAGGAAAGAGAACCGGAGGCCGACGAACCAGTTGCCGGCCGTGCTGGAGATGACGACGCCTCCGGCAACAAAGAACCCGAAGATGTATTCGGTTTTGGGGAAATCGAGGGGGAGCAAGTCGGCAAGTGCAGGGGAGAAGAAAGGTGGAGGGGGTGGATTCGCGGCAAGGAAGAGCTACGCTAATGTCGAGGAATTGAAGGGATTCTCCTCTGCAGTGGCCAATGCCATCAATGGCGAAAACAGAGGAGGGAGAACTAATAACAGAGGAATTGGTAAGACCGTCTTGGGGTCTAGACAATACTGATATCCGGATTGTTTGGTTCTATCTGCATTCGATTAATCTCTGGATTTTTTTTTCTTATATTTAATAATTTTGGGTGGATGAGTGGGGGATTTGATTTTTACCCTTTTTTTTAATTTTATTTTTCCTTTCATGAGCGATCGACTGGTCATGAAATTTTTTTTATTTGTTGGGGGGAATGGTTTCTGTTTCTTCTAGATTGTAAAGCTTTGGTTGTAACTTTGTATCGAATATGACGCTTATTATATACTGATGAAGATTTACATTGGCATTGCCCTGACTCGACTACGGAGATTTTCTATTCAAAATTCTTGTAGAGTTTTCCTCTCTTCTTTCCCCGGGCTGGGAATCTGTATGAGAATGAAAATCTTCTTCTCATCTGCAATCAATTGAAAGCTAGGAATGGAGGAGGACTAAATGATGAACGCACCAAATTTACTTCCAAGATTTCGTATTTAACAGAATTCATAATCTGTTAAAAGAAAGTTAAATCCAACAGAGAGGGAAAATGGTGCAATGTCCATCTCTTACAAAACCCAATAGCTTCTGTCAATAAATAGCACCTACTGTGGAATGCATTAATTTACACAAAAAAAAAAAAAAAAAACAAAACCAAAAAACAAAGCATCAGGTGTGTTGATTCAGAACTTAATAAAGATAGTAAAACAAGGATTTGCACGGAATGGATACACCCCTGTGATTTTCGCTAGTTATTTAATAGATTCATCTTTGCTTCTGGGCTAGCCACTTGGGCACATGGTAATAGAAGGAAACCTTAAATTGCAAGTCTACCTCATGAATTGATGTAGACTGTTGGAAGACAAACATATGTCAGCGAGTGGAGACAGTATTGTCATGAAAGCAATTAAATTTTTAACATCAAACCTATTGGATATTGGAAGTTGAAATAACTTAAAATGTTGATATACTAAGCCCAAGTTTCATTCTTTATAGGAATGCTCTTTGAAGAGCCTCTCACTTTGCCTTTCAATCTAGCCTCTGCCAGAAATGCTACAGTGATAGATTTGTGGGCGGTTGGGGTTGGTGGGGCCATTGGTTCATTTCCAAATGCATCTTAACGATAGTTGACAGATATGCATGTGTGTTCTTAGACATAGTTCCTGATGTTAGACTTCCCTATAAAGTAAAACACATATGATATGTTTATGTAGTTTGATTAGTTACAAAGGGCTACAGCCCATATGTAAGGATTTCCACTTATCCTATTCAATGTTACAATTAATTTTGATGCTGCATTTAATTCTCTTTACCCACGACCCTTCTTAACCTAATCACTGTAGTGAAATTCATATAATGAATTCTTTAATTCCCTCTCAAAATGCATTACACATACCATGCCCACATTACATCTATAGGATGAAGAATTCTTAAACATCATCTTTCATATAAGGTGAAAAGCTTTTAACTTGTAGTACATCAACTGAGTATCTACACTCCGCACTCTTCAATAAGTCCAAACTTCGCTTTGTTTTTCCTTAAGCTCTGTTCTTGAAAATCCGTGATGAGTAACTTCCAATCCCTAAATTTATAGCCTTGTAATTTGCTCTTGGAAGTTTTGATAAAGGTAGATCATTATCCTAATATGACTTTGTGTATTATCTTCCTTTTCTTGAACTTATCTTCAAGCTATCCCAGTGGAAGTAGGAGGCTTGGTGCCCAAGTTTCCTCATTAGAGTGGAGACCTAAATTGGTTCCAATTCTAGTTTGATAGTTTGGATAATTGGATCATCTTGATCTTAACCTTATCCATTTGTTAGAAGTGTCCTAGGCATATTAGTACCTTGCTCCCTAAGTACCTTGGCCTCTAAGGGTCCACATTTGACTTGTGTCCCATGTCAGTTTCGAACTTAGTCCTGATTCTCCTAGACTAGCACATCCTTACATGGTGGGACTGCCTTAGTTAGAACGTCTTCCATGTTCTTCCAAGGACTTCATGTTTACACCGTTAAATCTTCATCAAACTTTATCTTCGAAGTAGTAATCTTTTAGTAGAACACTAGAGAAGAAGATATGGACAATTTTCAACCCTACAATCTCCCCCTTTATCTGTCTTATGCAAAAACAACTCTTCAAGAATGAAACGAAAGATGCACTAAAGAAGAGAGGCAAGAGGCAAGAGACACTTGTCACTTCGTCATGAAGATTGCCGTTCTTTGATGGTCTGCTTTTTTACATCCCGGTCATACACTGTGAAGGAACCAAAAAAAATTTACACAAAATTTTATTCCTTCCCTTTTATTCTTTCTTCTCCCCCTTTTTGTTGAAGGCTAGAACTGGAGGATGTAGGAGATGATAATAAGTTTGAGGCCTGTCCCCACTGACGGACTCGGGCCGACGCACGTAAGTTGTCGGCGTTCAAGCAAAGTGTCAAAGACAGTCGTCAATGTTGGTCCCAAAGGAAGGCGTATTCGACTTTGCGCCTAGTCTCCGAGGCCGGACTTGAATCTCGGCCCTTGGTTTGACACGTTGTCTCGACTTTTGGTCAAGTCGGGCTGTGGTCCCCTCATCCTTATCTTTCTCCTCGCCACTCACAAGAGGGTTTCTCGAGCTCGTCTTCTTTTGTAGATCTTACACTAAGGTTGTCACCTCCTCTGTCGCTAGATTTTACATGTTAGATTTACAACATTAACCCAAGATCGATGCGTAGTTGATAGTAGAACACATTCCAAACACTAAAATCAAAATACATACCCGAATACGTGTCATGTTAAAAGTCACCGGCTGCTTCCAAGATCCCAGCTTGAAAGCAATACTACCAGTGACCTCTTCCTCTCCCCGATTCTCTTCCCACTCAGTATTTTTGATTATTTCTTTGCGTTGCTCACCAACGCGAGCACACCTTATATAAGACTCGAGAGGGACCTAGCCCATTAATAATAATAATTTGGGCCCACCCATCAAGAGCCCGCTTTAATTCCGGCCCTACACCTTTTCATATCACACTTATTATATATATATATATATATATATATATATATATATATATATATATATAAGAGTATATATATATATATATATATATAAATATATATTTGCTGAGACGAACCTAGCTCCAACCGTATTAAATCACATAAATGATTTGGGCTTCTTTTACCAGCCTCTCTACATTCGACCGGCTTTTCTCTCAAAACAAAATCACCAGCGTGGGCCCATACTTAAAAATATTTCCAACATTCTCCCACTGGGGCAATGCACTGAGTTTTATGAATTTTAAGAACAGCTAAAAAAGACTCTCGATCGAACACCGTAGTGGCTACAAAATAAACATCTACGTGATCCCGCCCAATGCAAAATACACGAACTGCATGCGTAGAGCATCTTGAATTGATATAATACCTTCCACAACCACAAGCACTAAAATCAGATCGACACGATTCCTAAGTGTGTGATAAAGTGTAGTGCGTGGCTCCATTACCCTTGCGATTCCAAAATAAATAAACATAAGCCGGGACAACGCATTCGGTCCTCTTATGGTTTCATAGAAACTCCCGTACGGGACTACATCCCCTTTATGCTTCGTAGAAGCCTCAGAACTTTATGTCATAAGACCTTTATAACTCGTATGATTCATAAGAGTTTATACATTCCCACAAACATGCACAAGTAATAATAATATAAAGGTAATAAACAAAATAACCACAAGTGGGAACTAAATCGAATGTATTATGTAAGCATCATGAATAGAAAGTACATCACATACTCACTAACTCAAGACATCAAAAAGATGCAAAGAAGACTCCATCTCGCAAACATGCTTATTAAAATCAACAAACCGCAAGCCTTTGGTTATGGACCAACAAGCATTCTATCGCACATGGACTACCTCTATGTCCCCATTATCTAACCTCTAAGCTTGAAGTATTTTCAATCCCCATGTACTTTGCTCCTCCGCATTCTTGGTACTCTTGGCAAAAGAAACAACACTAGAGTTATTAGAGAAGAGCTTTAGTGGTCTACAGATAGACGTAACAATCTTGAGTCCAGAAATAAAATTTCTCAACCACTTAGCATGAGCAAATCTTCGCTCATAACAAGCAACAATTTCAAACTTCCATCAGAAGAGTTAGTTTCACCAACGATTGCTTAGAAATCTTCCAAGAAATCGCTCCACCTGCAAGTGTAAAAATAAAGCCTGTGGTAGACTTTCTGTCATCTGTACAACCGGCTAAATCAGCATATGCATAACCAATCACTTGCAGGTCATCCACTTCTCTATATACAAGCATATGGTCTTTAGTTTTTTGCAGATACCGCAGAACCTTTTTTGCAGCAACCCAATGCTCATTTCCAGGATTAGCAAGATAACGTCCAAGGACGCTTACTGCATAGGCAATATCCGGTCTAGTGCACACTGCAGAATACATCAAGCTCCCCACAACACTACTATATGAATATCCCTTTGCAGCACCTCTTCTCAACATCATTTTTAAAAAGTATCGATCTTTATTAAGTCTGCCTCCTCAATATAGGAGCCACAATCTCATTACAACTTTCCATCCCAAAACGCTTGAAGACATCGATTAACATAGGCTTTCTAATGAAAGCCCCAAAAACTTGTGATCTCATCTCATGGATCTCATACCCACAAAACAAAATTCGCCACCGAGATCCTTCTCATATCAAAATTTTGTGATAACATTCTTTAACATTCATAAGCAAACCTAAATCATTACTCGCAAGTGAATGTCATCAACATATAAGATGAGAAATATAAATTCTTTCTCCCACCGATCTTTAAATAGATGCAGAATCCACAAGATTTCTTAAAATCTAGAGAAGTGAGGACAACATCATGAAACTTTAAATACCATTGCCTCGAGGCCTGCTTTTAAACCATAGATAGACCAAGTCTACACACCATATTCTCTTTTTCCATCAACTACAAACTCCTCCTGGGCTGTTGCATATACACTTCCTCATAAAGATCTCCGTATTCGTAAAAGCCGTCTTGACATCCATCCGATGCAATCTAAGATTAAATGCGCCACACGCCATGATTATTCTAAAGGAGTCTTAGAAGATACAGAGAAAAGGTCTCTGTAATCAACCCCCTTCCTTTTGTGTATACCCCTTTGCAACTAATTTTAGCTTTAAACCTTTCAATTTTCCTCTTGGTATCTTTTCTTGGTTTTAAAACCCATTTTGTAACTCCATGGGCTTAAAATTTTCAGCATCTTACCAAATCCCAAACACCATTATTACCATCGACAACATCTCTTTCTTTCATGGCAATATTCCATTTAATACACTGCACCAGGACAACATCAAGAAAAGTACAGGATCTATGACCTCCTTAATATCATAATCAACCTCACCGTAGTAAACCACATAGTCATCGTGCAATGCGGTGTCTCCTTTCTCTCTGAGATCTCCCAAGAGGCATAGGTTGAAGAGGTGCCAATTCAACGCCCCCGTGTGTATTCTCGCAACCGCAGAGTCGAGCAACAAGACACCCGGGATTCAAGTCCTTCACCTTGCAATCGAATGGTTATAATACTTTCTTGCATTATGGGCAAAACACCTGATCAACAAGATCGTGTAGACAAGGATTCACTGACCGAGCTAGAACTATCAATGTGATCCTCGAGAAATTTTGCATTCAAGGACTCAACGATTCTCGTATGATGCCCAGGACAATAAAATCTAAAGCCCTTAGAGGCGAGTGGGTAGCCGATGAAAAAGCCTGATGTAGTTCTAGGATCAAGTTTCCTTTCATGAGGATTATAAACCCCTCACTTCAAGTAGACACCCCCATACCTTTAGGTGGTTTAAACTGGGTTTTCTATTGGTCCAGTTCAAAAGGAGTTTAAATGTACTTACCGGGCACTCATATGATATACATGGCTATTTGAAGGGCTTCACCCCAAAGATTGGTCCAAAGTTCAAAAGGAGTTTTGGACACAGACTTACTGGGCACTCTGTTAAGGATATACATGGCTGTTTGAAGGGCTTCACCCCAAAGAGTTTGAGGCAATTTGTCTACGATCATACTTCTTACCATATCCATTAAGGTTCGATTTCGACGCTCAGCAACCCCATTTTGCTCAGGTGTTCCAGGCATTGTATACTGAGCCTTTATGCCACAAGATTGTAAAAATTCAGCAAAAGGTCCCAAACATTGTCCTAAATCTCCATGTTTCCCATAATATTCACCACCTCTATCCGGATTCGACAATTTTAATGACCTTTCCCACCTGCTCTTCTCAACCTTAGTCTTAAAGATTTTAAACCTTTATAAAGCTTCCGTACTTATGAGAAATCAAATACACATATCTATATCTAGAAAAAGTCATCATCAGTTGGTCACAAAAGAAATTCACACAAAGAGAGTGAGAATAAGGTCCACTAATGTCTCCAGGTGAATCGGGCTTCTAAAAGTTCACTACTACGAGTAGCACCTTGTTGCTTTCCTCGGTTTTAGTCAATTTTACCTTACTGCCCACACATGATTCAATATTATCATAAACCGCTTGGGCAAAATTTGACTCTGATTAATCTTTCCTATTCTTTTCGAGAGATGTGACTCAACTTTTTATGCCATGGAGAATAGGAATTTTCGCTCACAAAGCTCCTTGGTTCCCGTATTATCGATACATGGTAAACGCAATGGTATCCGAATTTAAATCTAATTGATATAAACCATCACGCAACAAACATTCACCAACAATAGATGAATTCAAAGACACTTCAACCTTTTTATTCCCAAAATGAAAATGATATCCAAACTTATCAAGCTTTGAAAGTGACACCAAACTCCGCCCACATGGATGGTGTGTACAAAAGCGTTGTTCTCTAAGATAATCCCAAAAACCGCACTCCAAAATGCAAAGCTATGGTGCCAATAAACAAGACATCAACTTTGACTCCATTCCCCCACATGCAAGTTAATCTCTCCTTCACTGGCCGGCGCCAAGCTATGAACCCCTACAAGGAATTAGCTATATGAATAGGACTACCACTATCTAACCACCAAGAGTTTGGCGGTACAACCACCAAAGAAGCATCAAGACAAACAAAGGTTATGTTATTACCTTTCTTATTCTTCCTTTCTAACCAATCTTTATACTGAAAACAATCCTTCTTCTTATGACCTTCTTGCAAAACCAACAGCGTTAGGGTTTCTATCAAAGTCGGCTTGGGACTCAGACATGGATTCTTATTGTTTTTGTTTTGTTATTGGGAACCTTTTCCAAATTGTCCTTTCTTGTGGTTAGAGGCAGAAGCTTGGCTAGAAACACCTTTGCTATGGGAAAATCAGCCGTGACAGGATTCTACGACTCACCATGCTCTCTTAATTCTTTCCTCCTCTCGAACACACACGTAAAATCACCGTTCACATTCCAAGTCTCACTTTTGGGCATTATATATGGATTTCACTCGCCAAATTTGTGGGTAAGGAGTTCGTGGCTCGTGGACAAGGAATGACTCATCTATGGTAATCTTGAGGCTGGAGAGGCGATTGGCGATGTCCCGCATTTTCAATATGTATGGCCTAATCCCAGAAACTCCATCATACCTCATGTTAGACAAACTTTGCATCGGGCTTCCCGCCTCACGCCAGATCTTTTGAAATCGTTGTCCTAATGGCCGCAAAAGCTCTTGCATTGGCCTCCGAAACACCGACTTTGAAACTCGAGAAATTGATTTTTCATCACCATGATACTCACCGATTAGGCTCTCACCCATTTCGTAATGCCTTTCTTCAAAGCCAGCTATCATTAGTGGGCTCTGAGGCTCATCTCGCCAGGCTAAATCAAGATCAGCTAATCCCAACGCGAGTGTAACATCACTCTTCCATCCCACATAGTTATTGCCATTCAGAGTTTCAATCGAGCACAACTGGTTGTTCACAGCAATTTGACTTACTGTAACAATAAAATAATTGTTTAATATATATGGGCAAAATAATAGCAAAATAGACACTGGCTCGTAATGTATCACCATTTGTTCTCCTTTTGCGTAACGCATAGCATACAGTACAAGCTTCCCAAGCACCATAGCAAGAAATGATTCTATAAAGGACATCCCCTTTGGGCAGATATACCTTCACAAAATCAAAATTAAGTAACCCTTGCCAAGCACTCACACTTCCAAGAATTCTTGTAAACAACTAACCTCCTTCGGGCAGGTTAGTGGCCACAATTATTCAAAGCAGCAAAACATCTCGGAATCCTTACGAAAACTCAAGAATTTCAACAAATAACCGCTTTGGCAATGTTATTTATTTAATCCATGAGCATTTCACTGAGACAAATTGCCCACAAATTTTCTGTAACTATTTTGTTCAAACAAAATATTCTTTCATCATTTAATACCATCTTTTATCCCATAAGAAGATATGTGAATAGTATTAGTATATTATTTATTTTAACAGCAATGAATAAAATCCAACACCATCATGCTTGATTAAAAAAAAACGAGCATTAAATAATAGTTACAGCATTGGAAACAGTTACAACATTAAATAGTTACAAAGATTAAAAAAACGCTATAAAGATTAAAAACGTTACAAAGATTAAAAACGTTACAAAGATTAAAAACGTTACAAAGATTAAATAAGCAAAGAAAATCGAAGCAATTTCGCAAAAATCGGCAATTTAAAAACACAATCGACGAAAATTTTCGATTCAGGCAAACTCGAATTTTTCTCGGATCTCAGGCGAAAAACTAAGAAACAATGAAGTACGTAAGAAACCTCCGCATCTTTTAACTTCCAATTTGCCACCGTGGCATAAATTCCACTCTTAGGTTCGAATCAAACTACGCTAGGCTCTGATACTACTTGTTAGATTTACATGTTAGATTTACAACATTAACCCAAGATCGATGCGTAGTTGATATAGAACACATCTAAAACACAAAAATCAAAATACATACCCGATTGATGTGCCATGTTAAAAGCTACTGGTCAGATCCAAAGATCCCGCAGCTTGAAAGCAATAATGACTGCATCTTCCTCTCCCGATCCTCTTTCCCACTGTGGTTTTACTATTTCTCAGGTGTTCACCAATGCGTAGCACACTTATATAGGATGGGAGAGGGACTCCAGCCCATTAATACACACTCGCCCCATCGTTGTCGCCCCGCTTTAATTCCTACCCTACACCTTTCTCATAATATCACACTTATTATATATATATATATATATATATATATATATATATAGCTACGGGTATCGCAACCTAGCCTAATCGTATTAAATCACATAAAATGGATTCGGGGTTTTTACCTGCCTCTATATTCGACTGCTTTTTCTCAAAACAAAAAAATCAATTAGCAGAAGTCCATACTTAAAATTATTTCCAACACTTGCTCCTTCTGAATCCCTTGGATTTGCAGCTCCGCCAACTGCTATTGCTCATAGAGATGAGCCGACACGTTCTCATAGGACTGAATGGTCCTATCTAGGAAACTGGTTTTCGTCTTCAGCACTGAAAAAGGCTTGCTAGGCTTAGTCTTGACTATGGAGACAGGTTCTAATTCGGACTCACAGGCCGTCTTAGGAGCTTTCTCCTTCATTCCTCCCCCACCTTCTTTCCTGAGGGAACATCTCGCAAGTGATTGTCCTCGTACAACTTGTGGCTGATTCTGAGCTCACCGGCGGGGGGCCTCAAGATGTCGGCAACGGTCACAAGATCTTTGTGTTGCTCGGTGAGGATCCCAAATATCAAGGAAGGATACCCAAGAGCCTTCCTGTAGGCTACGTTTCTCGGCATGTCCCATGATGTGTTTGAACACTAGCCGACCCAGGTTGAACTTTCTCTTCATCCCGATTTGGAAGAGGAAGGTGGCAAAGTTCATAATTTTCGTGCGTTGGGTGGTCGGTAGCCAATTGGTCATGGCTATTTTATGAAGGATGAAGTACCTGGTGGAGAGGTAGGACGTTCGGAGGTTGTACTTGATGGGCTAGTCCCTCAGCTTTGCTCCGGTGATGATTGAGACCATAGTGGATGTCTCTAGTGTCTCCATTTCATCCTCGGCAGGGTCATCACACTCCCAGTAATTGTTGATGATGATGGGGAGAAGTTTAAGGTGCGTCCTCGCACTACGGTCTTCTGAAAGTTCGGACTTGCTGGGTCACCCATGTCTTTGGATAGGTTGAAATAGAACTCCAGCACTCTTTATGTCACGAACAGAGGCAACTTCGAACAGAACCCAGAAGATTCGTTTCCCCCAACAATTCTTCGAACCCTGACTTCGCAAAGTCATTGTGATGTAGGGTCCTTTCACATACCAGATTCCTCTTCGAAACGGACGACCATAGCTTGGCATGGGAAGGAGTCTTGAAAAACAAAGACAAAGAGGCACTTACTGGTGGAGATGTCCGAACTTTCCTCTTCTTGGATGCTGGTTGGGACAGTGCAGCTTTCTTGGATCGAGACGTCAGCCTGATAGACTTCCTGGTAGATGGTGGCGGCGGCGGCAATGATTCTAAGCAAGGAGAGGAATCTTTCTTCTTAGATTCGGACCAAAGTGAGTCTGATGACTCTATAACCATGGGACGAGGCCACTTTGTCTGAGATTGGGGGATCTCGACGGCAGAGTTGCGTCGCACCCATCTGGTGTATTGGAGAGGTGCCAACTGATATGGCTTTGGACTCCATCTCAGGAACCACCGTCTTTGGTGCCGTTCGAATGTTGCTGTCATCAGGGTTCGGGCCATCTGTGTTGGGACTTTCCTCGATCGAACTAGGGGATTTCTGCCCAAAAACTTCCGTTTTGGCAGAACGATCAACAACAAACTTCATATTCTGTCTCATAGGGCACTAGGGCCATTGCAGGTGCAGAACTCAAAGGTTCTACATCAATGAGGTCTATGGCCGACCCTTCTTGCTCAAAGTTCTTGCCTTTTTTACTGGAACCACCTTTTAGGAACTTTCTTGTACCGGACCCACCAGATTTGGCCAATATGCAAATATGCAAAATTTATCATTGCCAATTCTTGAATTTATATGGATTTGGTCCTCCACCACTATTTCTTGAAGGGGCCTTTGAAATCCAATCATCTTAAGAAATCACGTGTTGTGACTTCGCTTTTAACCACATAAACACTAAAATGAGAAAGAAGAAGAATTTCATGTGCTTTGGGACGACGACAATTCTAAACTAAGGAAGAAGGAGAATGTTTTTATACAAAGGGGTAATTTGGTACTTTTCAACTTGAGCTGGGGCAGATTAGCACGTTATAAATTTTGAATTCGACCCGAACCTGACATGGGTTTCAAATATCAAGCCCTAAATCCGTCCAATACTCAATTAGCCTATTTCCCATACCCATCCCAAACGGGGTGGGGTAGGTCCAGTTAGTCGGGTATGGAAAAAATTACCATCCCTTCTCATCAAGAATAGCAAGTTGATCCATATATATAAAGCTCCTTATTTAACTCTTGATAGTTTTAAATTTGAATATGTATCAATGGTTATGATAGGATAGAGGCAAATTAGAGAAATGTCTAAATATAATAACCTTTTTCCATAAGGCAATTGATGAGTGTGAAACTCATTTATGTTTTGAGTTCATTTCACATGCTATTTTTAAGTATTTTATATCCATATTCATGTAAAACTCATAACATTTCCTCTAAATTTGGTTTTGTAAGATTTTTCGATCACTTGTCAAATACTGACAAGAATGAGTAACATTTTTCCAAAAGGGTAATCAACTAAAGTTTTTACAATAGTGTCATTGGGAAGATGAATTTTATATAATTATTACTTCGAGTATCAAATACTAACTCCACTCCATGGTTGCATTTTACATTTAAAAAGTTTTTCCAACGATTACCTCACACACTCCAAACTGCTTTTAAAAGCAGTTGCTTATGACCCCAACAAATTAGCAGAAGAAAAACAAGTAGCTGTTGGTGAAAATAAAATGTCGTGGACAAACCCATAAATGTCACGATGTATATGCTTGGCCTGGTCGGGAAAACTCGAAAAACGCTTTTGGTATATGTTTTCAAGCCCATTTCACCCTAAGACTATATATACTAATTTTTAATTTCTTTGTGGGTTGTTTAGCATCCTATGTAGATAACACCGATAGATGAGATTTTTTTCTAATCCGTGCTTCGTGCCACGGACATATCCCGTGATTGTAATCCTAGGATTTCTCTTTTCCTTCATTCAACTTATCCCACCCTAAAGTAAGGATTAGACCGACAAATTGACAAAGGCTCTCGGAAGATCGTCCGTGAAGCTGCCATCCATCGTGAAGTGTCGCCATCATCCAAGTCCGTCTCCCATCGTCGCCCTCATCATCAAGTGCTGTTACTTGGATTGTCCGATCTTCTCATTAGCAAGTGACACGCCAACTTTCCAAAAAAAAGGGGTTTAGTTGATTCGCAGCTAATCGCCTCCGATGATTAAGTCCGCAAAATGATGGAGAAGATGAAGAAGAAAGTTTGTGTGGTTAGAATTTCCTCCCCTTTCCTTAATGGGGAGGTTATGTTTTATACTTGAATTTCTCCTTGATTCTTGGAAAGATAATCTTGTGATTTTGGCGATAGAATCTATCTTTCCTTATCAAAGACTAATTCTCCTTGATTTTTGGAGAGATAATATCACGAACTTAGTGATAAAATTTGTCTTTCCTTATCAAAGACCAATTCTCCCTAATTAAGGATTAATGTTTTGAGACGTACTAGATTGAGATATTGAGATATCC